>JAOXJP010133972.1:0-27515 GCA_025762735.1 Platanus orientalis | reverse complement strand
TTGACTTCAATTCGAATGAGGCATTTGAATCCGACGCCCTTCTTTCAAACTTTTAAGTTTCCAGAATCCTAACATCTCCAAACATTCTTCACTTAAGGGTACACTTCCCCTTCTTCTCTAGATGAGATGACCTATTATTTCTTCACTGACAACCGTCATTTTATAAAGACTTATTCATGAGACTCCTTCTGAATTCAACTCATTAAATTTTATTAAGCTTGAATGTTCATAATAAAAATTGATAAAACAGTTTTCTTTTACATGAGATTTAATTAGTGGTTTAAGAAAATTTTCCTTGAGATTGTGCACCCAAACCTGCCACTAGAGGGCCTATGCTAAACAAGTCATTTAACCGCAAGAGTGGAACCCCTTTAGGTTTTAAAAATTCATTTAAAACTAATGCAACATGCAATCCAAGTAGATGATGCAATTTAAAAACACTGCATGTATTTGAAAATTCCTTTTTTTTTAAATGCTTCTTTATGTCACGATTAAGATTCGATGTTGAAAACATAACATATACATAAAAACAAATGACATTTTTTGTGTGAAAATCTTTTTTTTTTTTTTTGAAAAATAATGACTTTACTTTAGAAAAATAAGGCATGCATGACAAAACACTATTTACGTACATAATTGAAAATAAAATCATTTTTATATAAAAATTACTATTTAAAAAAAGTGTTAGCCTTCTTTTGGAAAATGTATCACTCAAGGCATACAATGTTAATTACTTTCAAAATATTTTTAAAATGTGGTCCTTTAAAGGGATTCTTGGGAACCATACAAAATGAGCAAGAAAAACCAATGCATGACTTTTGAAAACCAGTGATTTTAAAACTTATCTCTACTTTATATTTGAAACCAATGGTGATATTTCATAAACTTGTTTTTTGAAATGAGATCTTGTATTTGTACAACCTTGGATAAGCAATTCGTTAAATTTCCAATCACAATTCATTGAGATTTGTTTCAAGCGATCTTTTATCATGTGCAATGGTACCAAAAATATTTTCTTTTTTATTTGAGGGGCTGTGCTTAGGTTTAAATTCCAAGCTGCCTATGTACCTAGTAACAAGAGGGACCGGGATCAAGCCGACCGTAGCTCTTTTTACAAAATGATAATTTCTCACCTTCAATTGCTAGACTTCGTGTCACTCTCTACTTTGTCTTCAACCTTGAGCCATTTAAACATCATGGAAATAAAGGATTTTATTAGACATTGGACATTGGGGTAAAAGGGTGGGAGGAGGGCTTGAAAGCAATTATTCTCTGATCTATCAAATTTTGGATATGGTGCTTAAGATAATAACATCGCTCAATAGCATACCCAGTAGCTTGATGGTACATGCAATACACATCTGGATTATATGTTTTTGAGAGAGGGTTTGGTAGAGGGCATAAAGGAAGTACTTGAAGATATCCGCACTTAACCAATAAAGTTAACATGTGAGTGAGGGTGCAAGGAAGTGGGGTGTACCCCCTTCTTTTCTCTTCAGTTGTAGTTGGGAAATGACAAGGGATGGTTGAGTGAGTAAGGAATTTTTTTTTGATTGGGCTAGGTTTGAATCAAACACATTGCTGGGATGGATTACAAGAGGCATGGCAATAGAGACTACTGGTCCTTCAATAATGTTTGATTTTTCATCAATGTCCTTGATCCAACCCTCTTTGATTGCCTTCTCAATCCTTATAACAACTTTGAAAATGGTTTCAAAATTAGAATGCATTTAAGTCAACAACATCACTTGGTAGGTTGTGCCTAGAGTCTTCAAAAATATTTTGGTTACTTCGTCATCCTCTATGACACATTTTGGCTAATTGTAACTTGTCTCCAATGGAGGACATAATCTTCTATGCTTTCATTGGGTTCCTGACTCATCTTCTCTAAAGCTGCATTTTGAGGTGTACTCCAAGGTTAAAACAGAGATGGTTGAAAGACATCGATAGAGGTGTAATTGGAAACAGATGGAAAGGAATTGGATAAGTGGGAATGATCGCCAAGCCTGTTGCTTGGGGAGGTAGCTGAGCTTGCATTGCCCCTTGGTGAATATTAACATATGGAAAGGATGGTCAGACCACTCTTTATACTTTGGGCGGTGATTTGATTTGAGAGATACTTTACGAATTCTCCCTTTCCATAGTTGCAAAATACAAGATCTTTATGAGCACTAGGTCTACTAGGTAACCTTTTTCTGAATCACGCTGACTGAGTTATGTTATTAACATGATTATCATTAGTATTTGAAACCCTTTTTTTTAAAACAATCCAAAGTCGGGATCCATGTCCTTGAAAATGATTAAAACTTGCAAAAAAAAAAAAATAATAAAACATGTACTTAAAAAAGGAAAAAACATACATCCTAAGATCCAAGTCCATAAAATTAAAAAAATCATAATAATAAAAACAAACAACATGTTGTGCCCCTAGTAGTGGCAGTGACAGTTGATGATTTGATTCATGTCTATAATCGATTTGTTTTCATTGATGTTGATTAGTTTGAAGTTTGTGGTTCAAGTTGTCATGATCGATTTATGACATTTGTTTGATTGGATGACTATTCTCAGGTTAGCTCCACTTGAGTTGACTCATGTGATTTGAATAAATTTGAATTGATTTGTTTATGGTTAACCCATTTTGGGTTAGCTTAACTTGGGTTGGATTGTTTTGGTTTTAGCTGACTTGATCTGATTAAAATTGTTCTAGCTTTATATTGGTTTAATTAATTTGGTTTGAATTAATTTTGGTTGTTTTTTTTTATTTGGTTCAAATTGGTTTAGAATAAGTAGATTTGCTTTGGGTTGATGTGATTTGAATGGATGTGGTTCAGGTTCACTTAATTTAGGTTGCTTTGTCTTTTAGTGCTATAGTCTTTTAAGGTTGAGTTAGTTTGGCTTTAATTGGGGTTGATTTGGGGGTTAATCATTTAAGGTTGAGATGATTGGACTGGTTTGGTTAAAATTGTCTCTTTATGGATTAATCCTATTCATTGGATTCATTTTAGACTGGCCTAGTTTGGGGTTTGTTTGGTTTGGTTTTATGGTTGATTTGATTAGAGCTTAATTTGGTTGAGGTTGATGTAATTTGGTTTGGGTTAACTTTGTTCGGATTGGTTTTATTTAGGGTAACTTGGTTTGGGATGATTTGATTTAAGTAAGTCTAGCTTGTATAAGACTAGACTTTCATAAATCAAATGGGACAACCCCCCTTTTTTTGTTTAGGTTGACTTAGGTGGAGTACTTTAATTATTGACGTGGGTAGTTAGGCTTAGGTTGCATGGTTTAAGGATAACTTTTTTTAGTTGACTTTAATTTAAATTGGCTTAATTTGTTGGTTGATTGTGGACTATCTTTGGATTGGTTAGAATCGGATTAGATAGGCAAGATTTAGGTGCCAACTAGTTCGATTTATTACCTATGCGAAGGGTTACTAAGTATGATGAGAGTATGCATATATACATATAAATTAGAAAAATTGAAAATATAATAAAACTTTTAAAAGTAGGTGAGAAAAGTAAAAAAAAAAAAAAAAAAACCAAAAAGGACTTGGACCATCTACAATTCACATAAGTTTAAACAAATAGAGAGAGGGCTCTCTCTAACCTGGACTTCTAATGATAGACTAAGTTAGTGTCCTAATAGAACTAACCTAATTTATGTCTAATGCATGTGGTTTGGTTCAATGATCTAGGCTTAGGTCTCCCATGCCTTCAAACCTCATCAAACCATTTTTTCCCTGAGTTGCAGGTTGGTGGCTTGGTTGGGGATTTTCGCTTGGTCATGGAAAACGTAGTAGTCATGACTTCCTCTTCCAACTCCTCCTAATAGGATCCGGTATTATCTAGTAAGACGTGCAATGCAAGTATGCCCTGTAATGTGTGCAGAGTGAGAATGTGGTTTCCTAATTGATCCTAGACTCGTTTGTAAAGAAAATTAACAAATAATGTGTACATGCTCAAAAGTGGTTTGTAGCATTACATGTTTTCTATCCTAGAAAAGAAAAAGAAAACAAAGTAGATAAATTTATCACATCCTAAATAAGAAAGCAACAAATTCATGAAAATAAATAATTGACTTGACCGAAGACTGTAATGGGCTTATTTTAGGTTTAACAATAACTCCCTAGTGGAGTTGCCATTCTATGGGCCTTGATTTTCACACAACGGGTAAATCCCTTTGAAAAGAGACTTTCCTATCGTAGGAAAGATCCCACATGATTTGGAATTGCCACCATCCTTTTTAAAGATGTGGATGGACATCAATCTTGAAAATAAAATAAATTTTTATAAAAATGGTTTAAAATGTTTGACTCCACACTTAAACCAGTCGATTCCTAGAGATTTTAAGGTAAGTTGTTCGTTTATGAGTTAGGGAAGGTGTTAGGCACCCCACCTCATCCGCTTTCACGGTTACCTACTTTAAACCCAGTATAGTTTATGGTTAATCTTTATTTATCATCTATTCATCTCACTCATTGCTTTTGCATCTCATTTCATTGAGATTTAGCAGGGAATCCACATGCCATTTCTGTCAAAATTTCAACAGCATAGCGGTTGCAATATGGACTCCTGGGGATGAATAGTGATCTCTATGTCACTTTCTTCAATAACCTCATAGTCTATAGATTAAGAAAACACTTCAAAAATGTCATACATTCATAACATCATCACTGTCCGACAGCTCTGTATCCACAACCACCCCTCATTTCATCACATGTATATATACAATTTAAATAAAAATGAATTAATTTGCATAACCTAGCAAAGTCCAAAACTAGTTATGTACAGATCCTTTAATCAAATAAACTAAACTACTATATGTGGGTTGAAGCTTTAAAATATGCTATTTACCTGCTATGACTTGGCTCAACTACACTATCACTCCATGGCTCAAGCCTCTATATATCTCCTGCATATGACAAGGTTTGTTGTTAGAAAAATCATCAGGTGTAAATGAATTGAAATAAATCAAGGGTTAAGTTAAAGAACATACCTCATTTGTTGTTTTTCATGTAACCAAGAAAGATACAAGAGATTAGATGCATTTAATTGTGTTTATTTATATACAAGAAGGATCAAAGAACAAAACTGTAGCATAAATTATAAATAGATTTCTTCTAAACTATCTAAAGAATATGAGTCTTTATGGGATTAGTATGGTGAGCAAAGAACCCAAGTTAGGGAGATATACAATGAGAAGTGATCCAAGAATTTGATTTACATTCAAACCAAAGAAAGCAATCATTGACCACTAAAGATGGAAACCTTCATGTAAATAAAGAACCTTAATAAATGAATTCCACAAAAGGTGGATATGGATTGGCTACTGCCCTATACTACCAAATAATCATGAAGGGTTAAGGTAATAAGTAGTAGCATTCATTTAAAACAATGTTACGATCAATCAATGAGGGAAATAAATTTTCAATAATCATAAACTATGTGACTGTCTAGACTGTTTGAAAGAGATGAACATATCTTCAAACAAATAAGCAATTAAGAATCCCAAGGCAAGAATAAGATGAGATATTTGAATGCAAAAGAACTTAGTCGCAGAAAAAACATTCAGATTTACCATAATCACAATCATGAATAAGTATACCAAGGAACCTCAATTAGTGAATGAAAACTATATGAAATATTAATTCACATCTACATGTAGAAGAAATAAAATCAATCAATCTACAATGGTAAATGAAAAGAATCTACAATAGTACATGAAAAGACTGATGACAACGTTGTTTCCTTATTGAGAAAAGATAGGTGAAAGATGACCATATGTATCAGGTACATTCAGATTATGCATATAGAAGCAATAAACGAGCAGCCTCAAACTCTATTTCCAAATCAGATTTGTACAGAAAAGAAAGAAAATAAATGAATAAGCAAATAAATTCCAAACGATTAGCAGAATGATAGATTTAAATTAGTTCCAAACAACTTTCTCCTTCCAATGAACCTTCAAACATCAAACATCAATTATCTAAGAGGAAACTACCTCTTAATTAAACCATAAAAGGCAGGCTTCAAAAATCCCACAAACAATCAACATGAAAAGATCAGGTATCACTTTGTTTATGTAAAAAATAAAATAAAAAGTAAAGGAGAAAAATAATTATGAACAACATATAGGCCAACAAAATTATTCCCAAAAAATAAAATAAACAAACAACACTCCTAAATCATTCAACAACATTTATCTATCAGCGATGGAGAGAAAATCACAAATGATGTGTCTAGTCCTTCCAATAGCAGCATTTATTTTTCATTAAATAGAAATCTTATGCACAATGCCTAAATCGCCTTGCACTAAAAAAAAAGCTAAATAATAACCTCAACAACGAAGAATAAATCTTAAGCAAAGTATAACCCATCACATTTTCAAGGATGTGTAACAACAAACCTATATCATCTCTGATAAGATCATTATGTATAAAAAAAATGAACCAATGAATAAGTGAATAAATACATAAATAAAATTGTACATTAAACTTTAACTGGTCCATAATAGAGTAGCTACATAACCCCAGTGAAATCAAACTCCCCAATTAGTTAGAACCATGGGGGCTACAATTAAAACATACCTGAAACCATTTCACCCCTTCCTTCAATAACCATGTCTCATTAAGATACCAAAGATGCTTTGGCTGAAACCTGAGAGATGAGAGAATTATTTCGCTTTCATGTAGCACACTTGTATTGGTATCTTCTTCTAGCAATTGTGCAGTTGGGCAGAGCAGTAAGATTGTTGATTAGGCTTGAACGAACATAGTCTGGTCTGGTGTGAGAGAACATGAAAGATTTTGGGACTTAAAGATTCATGAGAATGAAGTTTTGAAGTTGAGAAATCTAGTATGAAAACGAGTTTCAAGATGGGCCAGCTACAGCTTCAAGCCAATCCTCCCTCCTCCCCTGTGATCGCTAGGGTTTTATGGATAACCTAAAGAACGAAAAAAAAAAGGTTTAAGTGGGTAAAAAAAAGGTTTCGAAGATTATGGTGGGGGCTCTTGTTGTGGGAGAATCAGACAGAGGAGCAAGTGGTGGGGTTTCTCGTGGTTTTTCCCCTCCAAGGTGTAGGGGTCTTTTGCTTGCTCACCCCCCTTTTTTCATTGTCGTTTTGGCGATTTTATAGAGGAATGAAACCCTAAAGGAGGAAGGGTTTTAATCGAAGGGATGGGGTGTTGCAGTGGGGTGTCAGCAGAGAGACAGGGGGTGGGTGAGAAGAGATGGAGTTGTGTGAGGGCACAGGGTATAGGCTGACGTGAAAGGGAAATCTGGGGGAGAGAGTTGCGTGTTAGAGAAAGGAAATGGGAGAGGGGGTCTGCAGAGAAGGGGAAGGATGAGAGCGAAAATCGGGGGGGGAGAGAGATAATAGAAAGGGGAGGGAAGGAGAGAGAGAGAGAGAGAGAGAGAGAGAGAGAGAGGAGAGGAGGGGACAAAAAGAGAGAGAGGGAGAGTGAATCGGGCTTACCTGAGTTGGGGGAGATGCCGGCGAGACTGAGAGGATGAAGGGGAAGAGAGGGGAGAGAAGAGAGGGAGGCGGGGGGAGAGAGAAGAGAGGAGAGCAGAGGGAAGAGAGGAAAAGGGGAGGAGAAGAGAATGGGGAGAGAGAGGAGAGGAGAGGGGTTGCCGGAGAGGGAAATGGGAGAGGAGGAGAGGAGAGGAGAGGGGGAGAGAGGGTTATCGGAGAGAAAAGGGAAGAGAAAGAGAGGGTGAGGAGAAGGAGAAGGAGAGAGAGAGAGAGAGAGAGGAGAGTGGGGGTTTTCCTCCTCTCCCTATGCAGGGTCTCGGCCAGGACCCGAAGAAAGAGGAAGGAAAAAAAGAAAAAAGGAAAAGAGAAAAAGAGAAAAGAAAAGAAAAGAAAGAAAGAGGGTAAAGAAAAGAAAAGAAAAGAAAAGAAAAGAAAGGAAGAGAAGAAATAAAAGAAATAAAAAATAAAAAAAGGAAAAATAACAAATAAAATAAATAAACAAAAAAGAAAAAGAAAAAAATAATAACAATGATAATAATAAATAATAATAATAATGGTAATAATAATAAATAAAATAAAATAAATAGAGGGGAACTATAATGTGTCCCTCTGCGTCCTCATACACAAAAATAAAATAAAAAATGATAAAGAGCCATTGGATGGATTTGATCGATCGGAATTGGCTGAATTATGAACAAAGGCTAGGGATTGCTCTGCCCGTCTGCTGACTTGAACAGAAACACCGAAAATTGGGGACCACGCCAAAATTTGGTGCTTATACATTAATGGATCTATAATCCACTTAAGAAAGTCAACATTCTCATGGGGTTTGAATATAGATTTACCAAAGCAAAGTTCATCATCAACAAATCCAAGGTTCTAGGAAGAGGGAAATCATGCATATAGAGCTCATTCATTCACACCACCAATTTTCATAGAGATTAATCAACACAACTTTAACATGGAATGGAATCACATTTCTATGAATCTAGGAAATGAAAGTACAACATAAACAATATATCTACTCACAATCTATTAATCATTGTTTTCAAGTGGGAGTTCTTCCTCCATAACACCTTTCTCCTTATAGTTCATTTCTTCCTTTAAAATCAAGTAACAAAAACCAATATTATAACCCAAAATAGAGAAAAAAAAATATTAAACAACATGTTTTCTAAGCTAAATCTAGATTTAGCAACTTACCAAAGTTGTGAAGAAGAAAAATATCTCTTCTCCCAAGTATTTTCCAAACTTCATTTTTTTTCCAATAATCCCTCTATTTTCTGTCATACAAACCCCAAATAAGGCAAAAATGGGCTTTCTAGTCGTTCCCTAGGGTTTCTCACATAAGAAAACCAACCCACGTGTGTTCTTGGCCATTTTAGGGCTTCAACACACCCCCCGATCGATCAGGACACCCCCTTGATCGATTGGGCTTCCCCTCGATTGATCAGGCTTAGTGCCTGCATCCCCTGCTTTTTCTTAGCTTTTGACTCTTCACCCTAAAACATACATATCTCCCTCTGCACTTATCTTTTTTATCACCATTTTGTTTTATTAAAAACTAGATTTAAAGACCTTTCTAATGGCATAAACTTTTCTCTCTAATTTATCCTATATTTTTATTAGTGTTTCCAAAGTTACTTCAAATCAATGAGTATGACTACACAAACACCCTGTGAGAAAACAATCATAACTTCCTATAGGAAAGAATTATTCATACACGGTTTGTTTTGTTGAAAAATTGACTCTTAAATATTTCCAATAATGTATGGCTTGACCCCCAATTATCTCGGGGTTAATATAGATATACCTACGAAGTTACCCAAAATATGCTCTTAGGTCAACCTTAGGACTTGACAAGTGCATGACTCATTTTGGTTTGTCCTCACTTCTAATTCATTTTATTGGTCCCCTAACATCACCATGGACTTTATAGAAATTTAAAATAACAATTTTACCACTTTCAAGGTAAAATTACATTTTTACCTCTTATGAGTCTTATGGGGGTGTTACACGATCGATTGGGCTGCTAGTCCGAACAATCGGGCATTCCCCCAATCAATTGGGCCTCCCCCCTGTTGATCAGGCCTTCTTGGCCGATCAATCGGGGGTGCAGAGCCCTTTTCTCGAATTTTTTAAACCTTTGCTCACTCAATCACCTATAACTTTTTCGTTCGGTGTCATTTTCGCTCACTGTTTATTTTGTTGGACTTTAGACTTTCATGCTTATCCAATGACATAAATTTGCTTACAGATTCATCATACATTTTCCTTAGTGTCTCTCTAAAATTATGCAAATTTACAAATCAGTAGGTGTATATTTAAACAGTTCTAAGTGTGTGCGGAGCATATATATTGTGCATGTATAGTATAAATATGACACGCGTGTAATATACGTGTAAACATGTGCGGGGTGTTACATGGACACCAAATCCTAGATGGGACATTTGCTTAATTTGTAAAAGTAAAATAACTCAAATCAAGGTTTTAAAGAGAGAATTATGTTATTTCATTCCACTAAATGGTGTAATATAAATAATGACTAGCTTCTTGTTGAAATGAAGATTACATGTTAATATAATTAGGGGTTTAGACTTTAGAAAACCCCTTTCAACGTCTCGGCAAATTCCTTTATTAAATATAAACTGGGGAAGCGTTTGGTAACCATTCTCTAAAGCTTGTTGAATAGATTCTACTAATCCAGCATTTTTTGGGAATTGATTTTTTGAAATAGACTTCGTATCACTCCAAAAAAGTAGCCTAAATTGCATTCTTTGGAATTGGTCGTTTGGAGCTACTTATTAATTATTATTGCTCAAAAAGAGTCACCCAAAGTCACTCCGAGAGTCATATCCAAAAATAAAAATAAATTCACTTCGTTAGATTTTTTGAAGTGATTTCTTCTGCTAAATGCTATTCTATTCCCGATTGCATTCTTTTTGGTGAAAGAAATTTCATTTATCAAATCATTATATACATTTAAAATCAGTGAACATTAACGTCTATAGCCAATAAGGTGGATCACTGGTCTAACATGTGGGTGGGTGGCTAATCCCATGCTTAGCTAATCCATGTGATACTTTATTCCTATCACCTATAACATGTTTAAAAGTTAATTAAGAAAAAAAAAAAACTTGAAAAGAGAGATTTGCAATCCATTACACAAATTTTTATTTCCTTTGGGAAATCCTCTATATTTGCTTCAATAGTCCTTATCATTGTCAAATTGCATTCTTTGGAACAAAAGAATCTCAAAATGCTTTCAAAAATTTGTTGCCAAATGTAGCTTAACCATTGCCAAACGCAATCAGTTTGACAATGAAAAAATGAAAATAATAAATCTAGAAATGCATACAAATGAGACAATCATGAACACAGTTATGTTATTAAAAAACAAAAATCCAAAAGCCTTCCATATATGAGGCATTTTTTTCTCTAAATTTTTGTATTTGGATCGGCATTAATTCCCTTTCTATAAAGGTACAACAAATTTAGATGGGGCCGTATTTGAGGAGTTGAAATTGTCTACTATAGCTTGAAGTGTGGTATGTAAGAAAATGTAAACTAATATCTACAGAATCTCCAATATAACATAAAAATATAAAAATAAATAAATAAGATGGATGATTTTTTTTTTTATGAAACTTAAGGAAACCATCAAAATAATCTTGACATACCTGTAGCTATGTTTTTCTGAGTATAGTTTTCAAGACTGAAATACAACACTTATAGTGCCTTAAAAAAACCTTATACTCTCTCCTATATCAAGCCCTGAAGTCTTGATAGAAGACTCAAACATACATAGTAGGAACATGGACCTATCATTTTATAGGCAAATTTGTGATCATACCAAAAGTTATCCCATCAATGACCACATGAAAGATTTCTCCATTAATGGTGTAGAGAACACCAAAAGTCACCATTAATGACCACATGATAGATTTCCTCATTAATGATGTAGAGAATACCAAAAGTCACCATCAATGACCACATGAAAAGTCTCTCCATCAATGGCGTCACCAAAAGCCTCAATCAATTACCGCATGATAGGGCTCTCCATCAATGATGCGGAGAACCCCAAAAGTCTCCATTAAGAAGAAGATAGAAGTCCTAACAACAACTAAAAATAGAGTAAAGCATTTTCTCTTTTACTACTTCAATCTTACTTCCTTAATTATTTTATTTCTTTCTTCATCTAATTGGGTTGAAGCCACAAAGATCATCATTTGCTTTATGTTTCTTATATAGTGCAAGTCCGAGAAATAGATTGCCATTAAATCTCAAGGCAAGCACAAAAATTTTCAATTGTGTAGCATAGAGGACAACAAATAACATCGAGGACATTGTGTGACAACACACATCAACAAACCAATAAATTCCCTTTATCTTGTTTATTTTCTATTACTTGATATATATCTTGATATAAAAAAGGTGTTATAGTTTATTTGTTTATGATTATAATATTGACTTCACCATCATACCATATTGTTAAAAAATAACAAATAATTTATTTATCATTTTCTATAAAATTGTTGTAAACCTAATTACATATAATTGCATGAAAAATGTTCTTTTGATGATTGATTGTTTAATAACAATGATGCCTCCCAAGGACTAGTTCGTGCAATAGGTATTGTGACCCACTTCTTAAATCTTCTTCGGCTTTGGCAGAAATTGTAACTTCCCCAATGTTAGTAGTGACGGATGCAATAGGGATAAAATGAGAATTCAATGGTTTGAATCTCCCACATAATGTGTTTAATAGTTATAGCATACCTCGCATAAACTTCTTAATTATTCCTTGTGTGGTCAAATTCATAATGATGACCCGCATCACCTATTGTGAAAAAAAACATTTTAGCATTCCATGTAAACCAAAAATCACTTGAAATAATAAAATAATAATAATAATAATAATAACAATATAAGTCTATTAAAAGAATAATAAGTACGGACTCAACTAAATTACCACGTGTATAATTACAATCCCGCATAAGCTAATTATAAATACCCAAAAGAAGAAGAAGAAGAAGAAGTGCTTAATAACGAAAGTAAATAAACCCTCATTTCCACACACAATAATTGATTTTTGTAAATGCACATCAAATTACGACAATTTTCATTTGCATATACATAGTTGATCTAACATTGAAACAGTAAAAACTTATTTTGCTGGAAAAATAAGAAGACAACCAAACAAGGGAAATTTAAAGGGAAGAGTTAATGATTACTTGGTAAATGTAGGATTGGAAGGGTGTGGAGAAGAAATGTACAGCCATGGTAATCAACAAGGAAGCTTTCAACCATCAAATGTAGGTACAATTGTAGGAGTTGGTGTGAAAGATTTGCAAAATCAAGTAATAAAAACGCCACTTAATCAAAGTTAAAGAGGTCCTAAAAATTTCAAGCTTTCTTGATGATAGTTATGGTCTCCCACCAATTATGCAAGGGATTCGACCACAGTAACATCGAGATTCAACAAGCTCGGAATTAAGTCTTTTTTCTTATAGATTTACATAATCCAATGGAGAAGAATCTCTTCATTTAAATGCCCAGGTTTTAGGTTTTGCTTACAAAACTTCATTTATTTATTTTTAAACAAAGGATTAGATTTCATAATAAAGGGTATCATTCAATGTTTAGTTTAAATAGAAAACCATAAAGAGCCTTTGCAATGAAGGGTTTTGTCCAATGTTCAATGAAGTAGAGAAAAGGAAAATGCCTTCTTCACATCGCTTTCTTCCAAAGCCTTTTGCACACTTGAGTCTATTATAACATAGTTTCTTCCAATTTTTTTTTAAACTACTTTTAAGCGAAACATTATGGTATATTTATAGAGTCATAATTAAATGGGTTTAATGAGGTCAATTAGTAATCCACTTTAATGGACATAATTGTTACGTCTTAATGAGCTTAATTAACACCCGTTACTATTATGAGAATATTAATAGTTTTGTTTAAATTCAACGAATCCTCCTCTAGGTTCGTTGAACCTCAGTAAAAGAGTTGTAACTGTTGTAGAATACCAATGGTTTTTATCTAGGTTCAACAAACTTTTGGTTAAAGTTTCATAACCGTTAATAACTCTAAAAAAATGATATTGTCAATTTACAACGAATAAATAAATGAAGAAGTCTTTTGTCTAAATTCGTTGAATGCAATAGAATAGTAAAACCATTTTGCAAGTTGCAAATAAATGAAAGGTTTTACAATTTTTTTTAATACATTCTAAAGTATCCCACAAATACTTTTACCAAGTATACATGTGGATGGTTTGCCAAAGTATCTGGTAAAAAATATTTGTCTGGATACTTTAAATTAAAATAACCTAACAACCTCAAGAAGAACTCGAGGGTTCCTTTTACCACATTAATTTAGATGAACAAAAAAAACACCCTTCAGTTTCACCAATTAAAGGTTAGAACTTCTTCCACATATGGATTCTGCTCTCCATGATACCGAGAAGGCCATTTTTTTGTCCTTCCCAAACTACTCCTTCAAGGCCCCATCCCATTTGGTTTCCTTGAATTGAATAGAAAAATGATAGAAAAGAAAAAGAAAAGTAAATTACACAAGAAACTAAAAGAAAATGTTGGTGTTTTTCATTATTGTTTCTATTGTTATTTGGTTGTCATGATAATGAAAAATAAAAACTTTTCATAAGAACCCTAGAGTTTCCAACAAGTTTTGTATGAAAATAAAATGACTTCTTATTAGGGGTGTGCATGGTCTCGGACCACCCTAGCCCGAAATTTAGCTTGAAAAAAGCATGGTCCAAGTTAGGACCGACAAGGGTCCGGGTCCAAGGTAAAAGCCCAATTTTTTATAGGGTCGGGCCATATATATATATATATATAGGGAACAAATGTTCTATCTAAGATTTTGTATGTCCTACCGTGTCATACATATAAAGGCTAGGTGCATAGGGTTAAAAGTGTAAAAACAGTTTTCAAATGAAAAAATATAGGTACCCATAAAAATAGTGTGTATAGTGTTACAACGCTAAAAAGAAATGTTCAAATGATCATTTGCTCCATATTTAAAAGAGACACCAAATTCAAAAAATCATCACTTGTTAGTGATGGATTGGGAATGCAATGCTTCAAATAATAATAATAATAAAACTAAGCTTAAACAGGTTTTAGGTCAGCATAAGGCCGGACTTAGGCTTAAAGTTTCCAAAATATTTTGGGTCTAAGCCCAACCTGAGTTCGTAATTACTATAGTGAGTTGAGTCCCAGGCCTACCATAATCCGACCTGAGCCCAATCCATACACACCACTACTTCTTACAAGAAAATAGGAGGCTTTGTAAGAAAATCACAGAAATAAATGATTTCTTGTTCTTGGCAACCAAACACCTAGAAAAGGATAATCTCAATAAATTTTTTATATGAATCATAGGAAAACCCCCTTTCATAACAACCAAACAAGGCTTAAGTTGAAATTTTCCTATCAAGTCCCGTTAGTTTGCCTAAAATGCACCCACTTCATTGAATTATAGTGGTCCTAACAGAGAGAAGATCTCCTTAATTTTATATTCCTTTTTTTTTTTTTTTTTTCAATCAAAACCTATTTCTTAATGGCATATTGGTATATAACAAGATATCGAATAAAGACTTGGATCAGAAGGTTGTTAAAATCAAGATCCTATGTAGGAGTGAGGGCTTCTCATGGATTGGATCAAGGATCATAAGATGCTACTTTTCGTAAAAAATAAATGAGAAAACTACAAGTAATAATGAAACATGTTATGAATCATTAAAATCATTAAAGAAAATTGAATAAAATTTAACATAGTGCAATTTCTATACTCTTTATCTCTATTAACTAATAATATATTGTACTTTTTTTCAAAACAAATTATCGAGAAAGTAATTAATTAGCTATAAAGTATCAAATTATAATGTTTTCAAAGTTCTAATATCACACAATAACAAAACATATTAAATTAATTAAACGGATTCATACTAGATGGGTCATATTTCAATCCTTTTTACTACGATTAAAAATAGAATTCATTCTTTCTTCAGTTGTTCTTGTAAAAGAAGGTGTTCACTCTTAGATGGGACAAGTTCACCTTAAAGTGAGATTATGGCTTGCTCTACTCAACTTGAAACTCCACCTATGATCTGATATCATCATAATATGATAATTCTAATCAAATTAGCATTGGCTTGACTATTGTCTAGATTTATCGGAACGAGTTATACTCTTGAATCTTGATTAAAGAACAACTGAATAGGATTGGTTACAAGAGTTGGTTGGCTCTGCTCAACTTGAACAATTGTACTCTACAATGAAAAAAACAAAACAATGTGAACAATTTGGAAAGGAAGAATCGTATTCACTTTTTATTTTCTTTGATAGTTTGACCTGAATTAAGTAATTAGTATTTATAATTAAGGATTTTTTATATTAACCTTTAGTGTTTTATAATTATAAAACATGTGTTTTTTTATAGGATCATAATAGAATCGATTAGGAACGCTTGGACGATTTTGGATCGTAGGATTATAAGATCCTACAATCCAAGACGAGATCATACAACGATCTTGTAATCTAAGATTTTGGTAACGAGTTGGATCAACTGGATGATTTAAGATCATGCAATCCTACAATCCGGATCGGGATATTGATAACCATGCTGGATATCCAATTACCCACCCAACTCTGAAGAAGAAAGTTTTTTTTTTTTCCTATATTCTAAGAGGAGATAACGGGCAATCACTACTTGATTGGAAACAAAATTTTTTGTCTAGGATTTTGTATGTCCTACCGTATCTTATACACAATGGCTGGTGCATAAGGTTAAAACTGTAAAAATAGTTTTCAAATGAAAAAATAAGTACCTATAAAAATGAGGTGTATTAGGTTAAAACTTAAAACCATAAAATAAGTGTTCCAATGAACATTTACTCCCTATTCATTATTTAAAAGAGGCATCAAATTCAAAAACCATCACGTGTCAGCCTGTTGTAGAGGACACAATAAGACATACAAAATCCTGGACAGATATTTGCTCCCCTACTTGATTCGTACCTTTCCCGGTGAAAGGAGAGTTGTCACGCCAATACCAGTCAGCCCATGACACAAGGTGATGATATAATAAATAAGGTGCCATATCAAGTGCACCACACTCCCGATGTAACCACTCAGGAGGGGGAATAAAAAACCTCCAAAAAGTGAATTGATTCCACCCTGAGTGGTCTCATCAGGGGTGTGGTACATAAGATATCATCCTTACAGCAAAGTAGCCAAAAAGGATCCTCTCCTGCTGTCTTATGATCTGGTAACGTCCTTCCTAATTGGAGGCGTGACATGTTGGCAAAAAAAATGAATATCATCTGTCAAAAAGATTTTTTTTCCGCCAACGTGTTGTGCCACCTCATAGGCAGAACGGGAACGTCGTGTGCAACTCCGAGTCAGTGAATACGTGTCAACTCATCTGAGTTAAATACCGAGTCACTTACTCTCATATTATAAGCTATTAATAGCGATATGAATTTCGCCGAGTCTCTCTACGATCCCTTCGTTTCGCGCGCCCTTCCCTTTTTCTCTCTTTTCGATTCTATTTATGCCCGCAAGCTCATTCCTCTCCTCTCTGCTCGCCTCTCTGCCTTCGCGCGCTCTCTCTCAAGGCGTTCCGAAGAGAGAAGTGCAGAAGCTAGGGTTGGGTTAGGGCTTGCACAGAAGCTCTCATGAATGCCGTTAATGGAGGTCATATGTCTACTCAGCTGAAACCGGAGGCCATTTCCCCCTTCGCCGAAGGGATCTCTTTGCTGCTCTCTCGATGGACCGCACTTCAGATGGCCGTCCAGAACGAGTGGGGCGGGAGAGATTCTCGCCAGAAATCGGAGCAACTCTCTGCTGAACTATTCTCTTGGTTCTCCCTATCGAAAGGTATAATTACGGTTTTCTGGGTGGAGATGAATGAACATCATCTCTTGGACCCAAATTCCTTTTTGTGTATTCGATAAATTATGAGATATCAGAGAATTAGGAAAGTCATTTTTTCATGTAGTTTGTAAAATTTCAATCTTAAGTTTATTACTTTTGTTTTAATTTCTTTTTCATCATCATCATCTTTTTTTTTTTTGTTGCAGTGCCACATTATATTGATGATCTAGAAAATATGCTCGATGCAAGCATGATGCTTTCTTTCAATACGGAGGTTGAGGACGGCAGCATTGAGGAGGTATGCCTTTTTTAATACATTATTTAGAACGTAGAGTCCGCATTGACTGGGCGTGTTTACAGTGCCATCCTTCATTGAACACTCCATGTTTTTTATTCAATTTCTGGATTGATCATATGATATGATTATCATGCATAAAGGGGCAAAAATAAGATTAAAATCACACAATACACAAGATAGTGATTTACGTGGTTAGGCAAGATTGCCCACGTTCAAAGGTTCACACTGATTCCACTATGTTCAACAGAAAGATGAGCAAATGCTCTGCAGAGTCTCCTTTCCCTTCCTCTAATTCAATCCAAAAACTTATCACTAGAAAGCAGGGTTTAGCCCTTTTTTTTTGATAAGTGAATGATATTAAAAAAGGGGATAAGGCATCCCCAAAGCCGAACAATGGCGAGCAACCCAATGAAAACTAAGGGAACTCGAAGCCTTTAACCACATTAACCCAACCAGCCTTTATATCTACTAAAGAAAAACCATAAAACTCTTTGCAATTTGTAGCCCACAAAAAGCATCTCTCCTTAGCCCTCAAAAATACCTTATAAGGGGGCTCTGCATGGTTCTTGAACACCCGATTGTTCCTTTCGAGCCAAAGAGACCACCAAATTGCAGGAATAAACATTTGTCACAACACCTTACATTTTTGGGAATTACGAGGAGGGAACAATTTTTGAAGAAACGAGGGACAGCTAGCTGGAAGAACCCACATCGCATTAGCCTCAAATAAGACCAAAGACCACACATCTCCAGAAAATGGATAATGCAATAAGATGTGGGTGGGAGTTTCAGCATCCTTAAGGCAAAGGGGGCACACATTCGTGAGAATTAAGCCTCTTTTTTTAAGGAAATCCAAAGTAGGAATCCGATCCTTGATAACCTTCCACAAGAAAAAGAGAACTTTAGAAGGCACTTTCACTCTCCAAATTCCCATCCAATTAAAATTGGATTCTTCTCGACCAACAATGAACCCATAGGAGGATTTTACTGAAAAAACACCATTTTTATTGGGAAGCCATATATGCCTTCTTTCCTAGCTTTACACGGGTGAGAAAGCTCCACTACATCAATCAACTGGGCCATTTAATCAATTTCCAATTGTTCAAATAGCGTCTAAGAGGGAGATTCCATCCATTTGAACTCTCCCCCGAGTTCCAATAACTTACAACAAAGGCTTGCTTATCAATCGCAAGAGAAAAAATCATAGGGGCTTCTTCCTTTAATGGCCTTGGAACGCACCAACGGTCATGCCAAAAGAGAGTATCATTACCCCTTCCATTGTCCATAGAAATTGCCTGATTAAACAAAGCCTGAATGGAGGAAATACCCTTCCGTAAGCTTACCTCATGAGCCCTTGAAACCTTCTTAGTATCCCATTTGTTAACAGTCCCGTATTTTGTTACAATCACCCTCCTCGAAAGGCTATCGTGTTCTAGCCCAAACCTCAACAACCATTTAGACAAAGGAGCACGATTAAAGTCATAGATTTTTCTAATACCCAGCCCATCAGACTTCAAGGGCAAACAAACATCCTCTCACACAACCAAATGGGGACTTTTAGAGCCTTTCCATTTCTCTCATAAGAAGTTTCTTTATATCATTTTGATCTAAGCAGCCATTGAAAAAGGGGATAACAAAAAGAGACATAAAGCAGGTAGGGAGGCTAGCAAGCATCGACCTAATGAGAGTCACTTTACCTCCTTTTGATAGATACATACCTTTCCATCCCGCTAGTCTCCTTTGAATCCTATTTATGACGAGATTCCAAGATTCTCTTTGCTTGAAGGATGACCCCAGAGGAAGCCCAAGATATGAAGACGGGGAGTTCACTTGACAACCCAACACCTCCACCATGTTGCTCGAATTGGGCACCTGCCCCACACCAAACAACCTATTCTTGGAGAGATTTACCTTTAAGCTCGAAACCACCTCAAAGCATCTGATTATACACCACAAGTATCTCATTTAATTAACAAAACCTTTGCACAACACCAAGGTATCATCAACAAACTGAAGGTGAGAGACATTAACACTATTCTGACCCACATTCAGCCCTTCAAGCATCCCACATTGAAAAGCTTTAGAAAGCATAGCCCCAAAAGTCTCAATCACAATCAAGAAAAGGAAATGGGAAAGGGGGTCTCCTTGACATAAACCCCTTGAGCTCCTAAAGAAGTTCACAGATTCCATTGAATAAAATTGAGAAGGATGCAGATCCTTAACACTTTCCCATCCACTTCTTCCACTTTAACCCAAACCTCATTCTTCTCATCATGTAATCAAGAAAATTTCAGTTCACCCTATCATAGGTTTTTTCCAAATCTAGTTTTATAATACCCCAAAGGACCATTCTTTAAGGATATAATCAATACATTTGTTAGCTATCAATACCCCATATAGTATCTGTCTCCCTTCTATAAGAGCACCTTGATACCTAGAAATAACAATATGAAGCACCGATTTGAGTTGGTGGGCCAAAATCTTAGAGATGATTTTAAACACACTCCCCACAAGCCTGGTAGGTTTAAAATCACGAATCTGATCTGCACCTTCCTTTTTGGGGATAAGAGATACGTAGGTGGCATTATTACCATAATCCAAAAAGTCGGAATGAACAAAGTCTTCAATAGTTTTTAGTAAATCCGATTTTACAATATCCCAACAAAGTTTGAAGAAAGCCATAGAAAAGCTGTCAGACCCAGGGAATTTGTTCCCTTCAAAACTCCATATAACCTTTTTCACCTCATCCTCCAAAATAGGTCTCTTAAGTCAATCCTGATGGTTTTTTTTTTTTTGATAAGTGAAATTTCATTAAAGAAATAAAAGGGATGAGAAATCCCCAAAGACTAGAACAACAAAGCAACAACAAAAACAAAAGCTAAGAAATAAAAAGCCTTCCCTAGTCCTTTAGAGTGGTTACAACTGAGTAGTCCTCCGTGGGGAGGTTGTTTAGACCCCAAAAACAAGTTAGCTTCTTCGCCCTTCGGTATATGTGATATGCAGGCTCCTTGCAATAATTGAAAATCCTGTTATTTCGCTCCAACCAGACCAGCCAACACATAGCCAGGAACAACAATTTCCATAGTGTAGCTCCTTTTTTAGAAATATGCGGAATATTCTACGAGACAAACATCAAATCTATCTTGTTCGGGGGTACCCAAGAGAGGCCAATTTCGAGCCTCACCCTCACCTCCATAATATAGGGACAATTGATAAAGATGTGTTCTATACTCTTGGCCTCTTGCATACAAAGATAGCAAATATTTGGAATGATTAGGCCCATTTTTTGCAACATATTGATAGTAGGCAGATGACCTTTTAACATGAGCCAAATAAAGAAAGCTACTTTAGATGGGAGTTGAAGTTTCCAGATGTCTGTCCAAATACGATCAGGAGGAGGTTCATTTAACCATCTAGCTTCTCTAGCCGATTTGACTGAAAAAAGCTTGTTCTTGGAAAGGGTCCAACTCAAGTGATCCTTCACTTTCTCTTTTAATTGAAAAGGGTGAACTCTACCATACAAGTTTGTCAAATCCTCAATCTCTCAGTCGTTTAGCCTACGACGCAACTCTACATTCCAAAACCCCCCTTCCACATTTGGGATCCAATAATCTACAACCATAACCTCTTTATTCCTAGCCAGGCCAAAAAGATTTGGAAATTCCTCCATTAGTGGCATGGAAGAGCACCACTTGTCCTTCCAAATTCTCGTCTTAGATCCTGAGCCAATTTCCACCATTGTTCTACTCTTAAAGTCCTCCATCAAATTTATTATTGCTTTCCAATAGCCACAGCCGTATGGAAGAGAGGAACTTTTTGTTTCCCATTCACTTATAACCCCATATTTCTCCACCATTGCTTGCTGCCACAAAATATCTTTTTCTTGGCTAAACCTCTAAAGCCATTTTGAAAGCAAGGCTTTGTTTACATCTCTCACCCTTGTAATCCCCAGGCTGTCGAAATTCTTTGGTTTGCAAATCTCTTTCCAAGCTACTAGATGCATTCCTTCTCCCTCTTTCCCTTTACCCCAAAGAACTCCCTTTGACATTGCTCAATATTCTTCTCAACTGTTGCTGGAATAAAAAATAGAGAAAGATAATAGGTAGGCAAGCTAGCCAACACAGATTTGATTAACACTAATTTCCCGCCCTTTGATAAGAGGCTACCTTTCCATCCCGTAAGTCTTTTTTGAATTCGGGAAACAACCGGATCCAAGGAGTTACACTTTTAGTAGGAGTATCCAGAGGCAGACCCAGATAAGTTGTTGGAAGATATCCCACAAAGCATCCTAAAGAAGCTGTCAGTCTGTCAATCTGTTCCACATTTCCCATCCCATACATTTGGCTTTTATGGAGGTTGACTTTCAATCCCGAGACGGCTTCAAAGCAACGAACAACACATCATAAATATTTAACATGTTCTTCGAATACCTTACACATGATAAGAGTATCATCCGCAAATTGGAGGTGGGAGACCATCAGCTCATTCTCTTTCACCCTAAAACCTTTTCTAAAAGCCTGGCAGAGAAAACTCTTGAAAGAAGAGCTTCAAAAGCTTCTACAACTATAAGAAAGAGAAAGGGAGAAAAATGGTCACCCTGTCTTAATCCCCTCGATCTATGAAAAAATTCCACGGGTGTCCCATTCAATAAAATAGAATAGGCAGCCAACCCATAGCACTTTTTCATTCAACGCTTCCATTTGTTTCCAAATCCCATTCGTTGACGTATGTAGTCCAAGAATTTCCAATTCACCCTATCATAGGCTTTCTCAAGATCTAGTGATGATCATGTAGATGCTTAAATTCCATCCCATCCCATCCCATCAAGCTTAGGCCTACACAACCCCGAGTCAGAATAAAGGCCCTTGAAGAAGTCTACCACATGATCCTTAAGAATCTCCTTATCATCCACTACCATCTCCTATGCGAAGATGCGATATATTATTCACATTGCACCTATAAGAAGCCACCTTGTAAAAAAACTTGGTATTATTGTCTCTCTTTTTCAGCCAATACATTTTGGTTTTTTGCTTCCATTTGATTTCTTTCATGAGAGCCACCCTCTTATATTCTTCCTTAGCCATATCTCTACATGAGATTTCTTCCTGAGACAAACCATCCACCACTTCCTTCTTGTCCCACTAGTCAATTTCATCTAACAACGTTTTTTTCTATCTTCCACTACTCCAAAGGTTTCCTTGTTCCACTGTCTCAATTTTCCCCTAAGTAATTTTAATTTCTCTCTAAATTGTTAACCTGCTGTCAATTTCAAAATTAGACTACCATTCACTAACTAGCTCCACGAAACCCGGATGCTTCAGCCACATATTCTTAAATTTAAAAGGTCTCGGATCCGCCAAAAGATTCTTACCATTCAACAAGATAGGATTGTGATCCAAAATAGGTCGAGGTAAAGATTCCCTTTAGAGTATGGAAAGGCTTCTTCCCATTCATCTGAAACAAAGAATCTATCCAATTTGCTTAGAGAAGGGTTCTCCTGTAAATTGGACCAAGTGAAAAAGGAGCCAGCCAGATGAATCTCCCTCAACCCCAAAATATCAATAAAATTAGAAAAAGTCTCACCCCTCTTGTTCTACTTCTGCCTTCCCCACTTTTCTCACCCAGCATCCTTACTTCATTAAAGTCCCCTCCAATGCACCATGGGCCAGCCCAATGATCCCTTCCCCTTGCTAGTTCAACAAGAAAATCAGGAAAAAGAGCATTGTCCCTAGGGCCATATACTCTCACAATAAGCCACTCCCTTCCCCCACTTTTTGAAGAGCCTTTGATAGATGCCGAGAAAGTCTCAGTCCAAGAATCAGTCACCGAAATAGTGGCAGCATCCCATATGATCCATATTCCTCCTGAGGCCCTTGCCGAGGCAAGGTAAATCCCATCAGGAGAGGCAGAAGAGCAAACTTCACGAAGGATACACCTATCCATAGAACCCAACTTGGTCTCTTTAAACAAAATGATATCCGCCTTACTTCTAGACATCACTTCTTTCACTACTGCCCTCTTCTCCCTATTACCCAAACCCCAAACATTCCATGACAAGATTGATATCGACATGGGAAAACACCAATAACCCAGAGCCAAGCAACAAACCCCAACATAACTAACCCACGAAGGGAACATGAGCCTCCTCGTCCCACACTTCCACCCTCCCTATCATAATTAACCCCACATTCCAGATTCTTCACCTCCTTGTGAATTTTACGAACTTGACTTTGCATGCCTCTAATTGAGCCAGCACGTTCCAGAGCCGAGGCTGCACATAAATCAATAGTACTCCCAGTTTCTAATCAGCCTCCATCCTCAATATAATTAAGCTTCTGTGATATTTCAGTATTTGTTCTAGCCTTTTACTGCATTTGGGTTGGCCTTGAGGCTCCCCCCCTCCTCTCTTACAAACAAAATTTTGAAACCCATTGTTCATGCCCCCAAATGGAGCTTGGAATACCTTTGCTTTATTGCACTGGATTATAATTTTGGCAGACATCTTAAAATTCTTTACCAAGCATGCTATAGTTTTATCGAAATTTTGAATTTTAGTTTGTCTCCACTTTCCCCTGCCGTAAATTGAATGGAGTGCTCATATGTAATGTGTGTAATCTGAAAAATTAGCCAGTTGAATTCAATTGTGGATTAGCAACTAAGCTTTAGGTTGGCACTTCTATGGAAAGTTATCTTATCTATTAGTTAAATTTTTGTTTGAATCTCAGGCTTATGCAATATAGACTATGTAATGGACTGTAGCTACAGCTTCTATCAACTAGATGGATCAAGTTATACATGTTCTACAAGGACCTAGTTCCTGCTCTTGCACATCCAAATTCAAGACCACAATTGAGCATATAGTCACGCAATGAACTGCAAAGCCTTCAGATTTGTGTAGCATAAATTATACTGCGAAGTTTGGACAAGTTGTGGTTTGATGTTACCTGGACCCCTCCAAGCTGAGTCTAGAATTATGGGCTGAATTCATGTATGTTTATATTTTACAGGTTGTTAGACAAGTTAAGTTACTTAGCCAACAATAATAAAATAACTTAATTTTTTGCTCTTTCTTAGTAATAAGTGGTGATGATTTGGATTTT
This sequence comes from Platanus orientalis, assembly GCA_025762735.1. NCBI lineage: Eukaryota > Viridiplantae > Streptophyta > Magnoliopsida > Proteales > Platanaceae > Platanus > Platanus orientalis. Next base: position 2,745 of record JAOXJP010133972.1, on the reverse strand, counting down.
TTTTTTCTTTATTTCTTGATTTTTCTCTCCTAGCATGTCAGTATTTTGTATTTCATTGATTCAAATTCTTGCATTTTCTTCTACTTATCTTTGACTAGTGTTAGGATTGTGGGCCTACAAGTTAATCATTGAAAGGCTGGGGAATTTTTTTAGTATTGATGTTTTGAAGCTTATTCATTCTTTTGATGACTCCAAGCAGGTGGCTGAACAGTTAATGATCATGCATGAGGACTGTCTACAAGGCAATTATGAGTCAATTGAAAAGCTAAGGAAATCCAACTCTGGGGCAGATGCTGTTTCTCAAATCAGACAGGTAAGTTACTGTCCTTAACCTAAATTCATTTTACGTTGTATGTGTTAAAATGATCTATCTGTTTTGTAATATCTATTAACTTTGTTTTCCCTCTTGATATATAATTTTTGTATGTTCATGTTTAACAAAATAATGTATTTATCTTATAATGCAAGGCTTAAAATTTATATCTTGGAAACTTTGAGGAAAGACAGGTTAATGTAAATTCAAGGTAGTATTAAACGTGTAATTACTGATTAATATGAACCGTACTAAATTGCTTGGTGATTTTCATTTTTCACCTTTGATTGGGGTGGCATTATATCCAAGTTTTAAGTTACTTTAATTATTATTCATTTGTTATTACTTATTCTTTTTTTAGGATCATGGCACCCTAATATATTCTTTTTGCTTGAATAAGGAAATTCCTAGTAAACTTCCCGATTGTTTACTTGTAGAATTGTCTCATGAGATCTAGGTTTAATTGAGATGGACCAGTTGCATGTTGCTCATATTGTAACTTTTTTGGAGTTGGAAAGTTTATCCCTTAATGTGGTTGGAATTGTGTTATGCTTTGTACATGTATTGATTGATTTGGTTTCTGACATGCTACGGGCATTAATGCATTATAGATATTGTAACGCTCCAAAATTCCATCACTAGAGAAGACTTTGGAGTGTTAATAGCTTTACACTTTTCTTTTTCTTTCCCTTACTCAAGACCCTTTGCAGCAGAATATTATAAAATGGTCATTAATTTTTTTTTTGTTCTTACATTTATTTAGCTCATTCATTGTCATTCATACTTGTAATTAAAATCATCTTATAATCCAAACCATTACCATGTGTAGCGAAATTTAACTTTAAATCCTTAACATCATAATGGAATGAAACTAACCATTTAAAATAAAATGATTTCAATTAACTTCTTAGAATCAAGTCTAATATCAAACTCTTAAACATATAAATCTCCCAACATGGGTCCATAAACATAACCTGAAATAAAAAGTCTAAACATATAACTGAAAAACAAATAACATAAAATGAGTCATCTAATCCATCTTCTCTTTGTATTATGTCATGTCTTATAGTGCTCCATGGGTTCACCTACTAATAATATATATAGAGAGCTAGTCTGGAAAAAAAAAACAACATTATGGATGGATGAGTCCATTGCTCGCAGGTAATAACATAAAGGCTACAACAGGATATGAGTCCAGACTTAGTACGAATATTTTCAAAACAAACTTTATTTACTTTAATGAAAACATAACTGAACGAAGATTTTTATAACATGCTGAAGACTATTTATGCAAATTCACATTTTCTTATGCAATAACTTTTATAATCAAAATTTATCTTATTTATTTTTATTCTTATCTTATGCTCTTATATAAACATAAACTTTAAACTTACACTTATTACACAATTTATCATACCTATACCAATTTTACGTATGAAAATTCTAAAGTCCAAACACTTCTTTTATCTATAGTCCTCTTAAGATCTTCAAACCACTAATTTTCACTTGCACTTTACCATCTAAGGATCTCTTCACACAATCATCTAATTCACTCATCTACCATCTCTAATGTACTTCTTAAAACATAGACTTCTATATTTTAAAGACTTTCAGCACATAGTGGTTATCTCATATACAAAACCTGTGACTAGGTCTCTATCTCAGATACAAAACTTCTGATGGGTTCTCTGAATGATTCTCACATACAAAACCTGTGAGTAAGTCTCTGTCTCAGATACAAAGCCTCTTATGGGGTCTCTATATGGTTCTCACATACAAAACCTATGAGTAGGTCTCTGTCTTAGATACAAAACCTCTAATGAGGTCTTTATCTTAGATACAAAACCCTTGAGGGGGTCTTTATCCCATATACAAAACCTCTGAGGGGGTTTCTGAATATATAACCATTATAGTGTCCATCTCTAACTACTACTCTCTCTGAAACACATAATCCATAAGGAATCTCTAAAATAATAAACCACAATGGGTCTCTTAATCACTAACTTTTTCAAATCTAACCTTTAAGGTCTCTAAATCATTCATTGCTTTTATGAATCACCTTAATTCCCTTGCATCTTCAAATACAAATCACACTAATTCTTATAAACCGTACTTTTTATCAAAGATTTCTTAATACAAAACAATCACATGCTTTATCATACCCATAACAATAATCTTATACATTAAAAATTTAACATATTACTATTTATAATATCATTCTATAAAAGGTTTTAAATAAAATAATTCATAGCTAAGCACGATTTAGTTCACAATTTAACATTATATGCATGTATGCATGATCCTTTCTAAACTTAACTTTTTTCACAAATAATTTTCTATTTTTCAAAACTTATAGTCTTACTACAACTCTGATAAAATCATGGTTGGTTTATCTTACAAATACAGAGAATTGTTTGACTTAATCTAAGCAC
>JAOXJP010133961.1:0-13525 GCA_025762735.1 Platanus orientalis | reverse complement strand
CCCCCCCCCCCCCCCCCCCCCCCCCCCCACATTGAGAATCAGCTGGTGCAGTAGCAGAGATTCGTTGATTATACCTCTGCAGCGTATAACCTTGCCGACAGTGCTCGACATCTTTCTCTTTCTCTCTCTCTCTCTCTCTCTCTCTCTCTCTCTCTTCCTTCTTCTAACTAAAAAACCCTTTTCACTCTCTGATTGATCTAAATTCTTGACTCGAACTGTTGATGTAAAGTGGAGATGCTTTGCCGGGATTTTATAGGATCAGGCAGGTTGGGCTACAAAGATTATTCTAACATTTTATTCCTTCAAACAGTTGTCTTTCCTCCACTTTCTGTAAAATACTGCTGCGACTTTTAAAACTAAACCTCCCAAGGTTTTACTTATTTGAATTCTAGTTTCTGGTTTCGACTATTAATTACAGCTCAACGCAAGCGGGTTTGGACGTAGAGTTGAATTTAAATTTGTTAATTGGGATTACGGAAATGGGAACATATAATCAGAAAAGTTATTCCAATCCATTGGTTGGTTACATGCTCATTATTTATGAATTTTCCATGAGAGAAAAGTGGGTCCCCGCACTTTTTCTGATCATCACTCTAAGAGCGCCCATGGGTTCGGTTACAACGGTTTTAAGAGCAGTTAAACCAAGTAACAAAACCAGAGATTGCATGGTCAACCAGGCCATTAACATCCTTCATTAATTATACCACGGTCAATGAAGCAAACATGGACGCAAGGCAAAATGGTAAGCCTGTCAACATCAGACAGTTGTGATTCCATGGGACCGGCTTCATGGATCACCCCTACTGAAAATCATTTGAGACAGTTGTGACCCATGGGTGGGTTGTCAACCGGCGGGCGTTTTCATCCCTATGGGGTCCAATGAAAGTTGGTATGCAACGTCGAATCTTTCTTTCTTCCCCATATTCTCTCTGTTGCCACATAATTGACATTAACGCAACAATCAGGATTCTCTCCTGCCGACAAGTATTCTCAAGACTAGAGAAGCAAGCAACTAATCCAAAAACGTTAAAATGCTACTTAATGAACAAGGTTGGCCCGGCATGATGGGCGGACATCCCCCAAGAAGTGTAAATCATTTTTTCAGCACTGATGTATCCACCCCTGATGCCGGGCTGAAATGTTCATTCATTAAAGGGTCACACCAAATCCAAGGCGCATATGTTTCACTTCTTTTCCTTCTTTTTCTTTTTCTTTTTCTTATGGTAAGATGGGCCAAATGGTAGAGATCATGTAGTTAGACTGATTTTGGCTATGGGATCCAAATATGTATTGGCAATACATATAGAATACATGGTAGTGCGAAATCCACTAAAATTGGGACTAAAATCTCGTTTTATAATAAGGGGTGCCCCTCCTAAAATTGGGACTAAAATCTCGTTTTATAATAAGAGGGGCACCCCCACATGTAAAGGGGACACATCGTTTTAAAAAATGATTTACACATTTTGAAAGATGATATAAATCACTCCTTAATGTGATGTGTCACCCGCATGCTGGGGCAGATTAAGAGCATTTTAGGAAGAACCCCAAATCCACGAAGGTTTGTTACACATTTGAGTCGCAAAGAGATCTACATGATTGGACTTCAAACATTTTTTTATCATTCAAGACATCATCAGTTGATGTAAACAGATTAGGTGAGTACCTTAAAGAGTGGTTAAAGTTGGAATAACATCAGAGCCCAAAAAGTGAAAAACATAACCCAAAAAGTGTATTTCACTTTTTTCTGCACATTGTGTCAGCCCTGATGTCATTCTAACTTTAGCCACTCTGAGTTGTCTTCGCTAAGCCGGCATCATGTCTGTGTTGTTCAAGGAAAAACCACCTACTGGAAGGAGAAAGTTCTCTCCAAAAGCTTTTAGTGTCGTGTAGTGAGTAAAGAGCAGGGGTGAAGCCGCGCAGGGATTTAGAATCATCTCCAGTTTGAATGGACAAGTATCACACCATTACTAATACGTGTGTGACATGTGGTCTGACAAAGGGTGTTTAAGTCAATACACATGGGTCAAAGGAGGGCATTAATGTAAATACACAATAAATAAGTACTGTGTTAATACACCTTTTGTCAGACATCATGTCACATTGTGAAAAGAGACTGGAGTGGTACATGTCCACTCAGACTGGAGATGATTTGAACTCTCGTGGAGGAGGGTGGGGTAGCCGAACTTGTCCAAGGGATAGTCACGTATGAGGTTGGGCGGAGGAATTTCAACATTAATGGACAAACTAACAAAAATGGATTTTCTCATCGATATCGACTATAACTAGGCATTATTTTCAAATTGTCCATTACGAACCATTGTGAAGCATATGAAAAAGTCATGGATTACGACGAAAAGGGTCTTGCTTTCTTGATGTAAAGAAAACTGGAACAGATCCAGTCCAGCACCCTTATAACCTATTAAAGTCTGTTTAACCACGCTCCGCGGGCACTACATTTTAGAGTTCACATCATCTCCGGTCTGAATGGACAGCTACCACTCTAGTTTCTGCTTATGATGTGACACGATGCCTGACAAAGGGTGTAATAATGAACACAAATACTTATGCCAAATACCTTTTGTCCAGTTTTTTATTAGGTATTTACCCTAATGCCCTCCTTTAATGTGTGAATTGACTCAAACACCCTTTGTCAGGTCACATGTCACGCATTGATTGATAATGGAGTGGTATTTATCCCTTTAGACTGGAGGTGATTCAAAATGTACATGTTGGCGGTCAAAAAATTGAATTACATTTTTTGACATGATTTTCACTTTTTCCTGCCAACTATTTGTGCCACCAATTAGGCAAGACCTTGACAAGTTATAAGGTGGCAAAATAGGATCATTTCCCAAAGAAAAAAATAAATAAGAGAAAAGAAGTTGCTTACAATTGACCGAACAGTCTGTGCGAATAATTGAGAATGCCAAGAAACAAGCTCAACTCAGGCTCGTGATGAGCTTGAGTTGCCAAGTTTGGGCTTTTATATATATATTAAATAACAGAATTTTAGTGAGTCAAGTTTCTACTGAGTAGAGCTTAGTGAAGTTTGGCTCAGACTTGTTTAACAAACGAGTTCAAATCTAGGTTCAAGCTCGGCTCGACGAGCTTAAAATGAGGCTCAGGCTCAGCTCAAGAAGAGCCAAGCTTCGAGTTTGCCTCTCTTACATCCGTGAACAAAGTATTTGTTTGTGGGGAAACATCCTTAGAGACATGGTCATCCAATCCAAATTCATTCGTGGGAGTGTGTTAACTTGAGATGCACCCAAGTATGCTCAAGGTGGTTCATCCATGGACAAATTCATATTGTCCATGGGCAACATCTGCATTTGAATGAAGATTCACTTGTTGATTAAATCATCTATGGAGTTCACTCCAGCTCATCCGTGGAGACAAACTCCAAGTTTCATCTATAGATACCTCCATGTATCCATGGGTATTAGTCACACAAGACATCAAGTCCATCATGCTCTAATATGTTTAACTTCATAATATCTGCATGCTTATATTTACATCATTAATATATGTATAGATATACACCTTGAGTTGTACATTTATTTGTGGGTCCATGTGGAGTAATAGATCAACACCTCTTGTGAGATTTTATCCGTGACAAGAAACTTAGAGATTTCTATAATAGCCAACTTGGATTTGCATGTGGTAACCTTGTGGAAAAGATTTATTTATATATATGTAACCAACTATTTTGAATACTGGAAGGTTTTGTTATCACATTTCTTGAAGGTAGTCGAGGTCTCCTTTCTTAGTGCGAGAGAACATGGCAAGCTAACTCTGGGATATAATTCAGCTCAAAGATAACTCCTATCTCTCTATGGGTTTGCATGACTTGGTAGAGATGAACACATCTCTCAAAAACTTCTACCCATTAAGGTCGGGGTATTTTATGAAGAGTTCATCGTTCAACCACGAATATCGAATTGAATATGGGAGTGGAATCCTAGAGACGTGAGGTCAGAAGTTTTTGTCACTCAACCATGGACAGAGAACTGAAAATGAGAGTGGAACCACATGAGACATAAGCTTAGATCTAAATCACAGTCTAGATGAAACATCCACAATAAGAGTCCATCGATTGGAGAGTTGCGTTGTTAAACAACCACTATGAAACCAAGAAGATTTTGTGAGAGTGAGAAGATGTTACAGGTCATTAATGGAAGCAACCTACCTTTGCCTTCTTCTTCTTCTTCTTTTCTCCTGTTATTCAACTCCTCAAAACATCTCTTTTTCCTTTGCAAACATTTGGTATATTTTATAGAGATGAGGGAGGAATAGTTGTGTGTCATCACATAACTTATGTCACAGTAAGATCATGATGGGTTAGTTAGCAACTTTTTAGCTGTTTTTGCAGGTTTTCAGGTCTATCCTACAAAGTTGCAAGTGATGTAACTTGGCAGGCTTTGGTAGCCATGGTGTAGCCATGCTATCTTACAATGTATTTGTGACAGCTGGTGACACCTAGCTATCGTACACTATGCACGTCAACCCAATGGATTTTCATATTGACGAAGGCACCACTCTCTCTCCTCATTTATTTTTCATTTTCAATTTTAATTTCCCCTTTTTAGTTTAAAATACTCATTTCTACTTGCCTGGTCCAATATGTGTAGATGCTTCATAAACGATTACTCATTGTTTGTTTCAATGTCAATGTGTTTCAGGGCTTTGGTCCAAAACAAATTTGTTTTCATGCCAAACTCCTTTTTATCATGCTTTATTCTAGGAATGGCTCAATTTTGTCCTAATGAGACATCATGATTTAAAAATGAATTGACATAACTTCTTAATCAAACTATCCATAGTCCTTTGGCATAGCATATATAGAAGTAGAGAAATGATTTCATTTTTAAGCATATTCCTATTAATATAAATTTAGCTTGGTTTTTTATATGCATGATGATCCAGGAGATGGAAGTCCCTCACAATCAACCTAAGAGGAATGACAATGATTTCTTGAGTGCAATCCCACTTTTAGTCCAATGGAAGCCTCCAAAGCAAGGGTGGATGAAAATCAACGTGGATTCAGCTTGCCCAAAAAACTTAGAGGAAGTGGGCATAGGAGTAGCTATTTCAAACCATGAAGGTGTAGTAATAGAAACTTTCCTATTGAAATTCAAGAATCTCTCGGTCTTATAAGTTGAAATGCTAGCAATTTTGATGGGGATTAAATTAGGTTGCAAATATTTGAAGTCTAAATTGATTATGGAAAGTGACTCCCTTGGCAGCATTCAAGCTTTATCAGGATCGTCCATAAATTCCCCTTGGAGACTAAAACATCTGGTAGCAGAAAACAAATTTTGTCTATGTCTTTGAAAGAATTCAAACTTGTGTATATTCTTAGAGAGGATAATGAGCGAGCTCATGTAGCATTCTATAAAGCATTAGTAGATGATTCTCTGGGATTTTATATATGTATCTTTTATGACTCTTCTGTGCTTTAGTTGCAAATAAATTTCCTTTCATAAAAAATTAAAAAAAAAATCATCACAATTTCAACCCCATTCTTTCCACCTCCGTAAGAACTACAAAATACATCATGAGGGTGCCTTCTAAAAGACTTAGTAAACCTCTCAACCATAACACTTTGGAGAGATATTCATATAGAGAATGTGTGTTTACAACTCAAAGATTTACAAGAATCTTACAAATGAATGTAAATAATATATTTACTAAATTACAGGGACTATCTATAATGACTCCAAATTCATGGTCTTATTGAGACCTGAACTTGGATCATTACATTCAGATCTTTATTCATTCACTATAAATTTTGTCATTTTTTATCTTTAGGTTTCCTTATTATTTGACTTTTATATATATATATACACTTGAGCATAATCATATGCAACGGAATATAATGAACATGTTAACTAGGCAACCTCATGATATAGTGGAAAGTAAACCATTCAATTCTATTCACATGTACAACGAAAATGATAAAACTAAGCCAACATAAAAGTAATCCCCCACCTCAACTAGGGTACAACCTAAATCCATATAAACTATTAAATCCTTAAACTGAAATAATAGAGTTCACAAATCCCAAAATAAAAACTAACAACCAACAAGCCCATCACATGAAAACTATAAAAACTGAGGACCCTAATCTCCCAAATCCTCCTTCAGTCGTCTCAGACATGGCTCCCACAATGCACCCACCCTCATATCTCAATCCAAAAAATATTCTCAATTTGAGTAAGCTTGACGGGCTCGGCAAGAAGACATACAAAACATACTACAAAAAGGGGTGAAGAAGGATATAAGCATTTATGATAATAAAATACTATATACATAATAACCAAGATGCATGAAACAATGCATGAGACAAATTTTCAAGCATTAAATAAGCTTATGCAATCTATTTAACACATGGTCCAATTATTACTTATCATTTCTAACGTGTGCATTATTCAATTTCAAGCATTTACAGTCTCTTTCCTATCATCTATATGTATCACATTTCCTTTCTTGCATCAAAATATGTATTTTCATTTGTCTATCATTGTTTACACATATTATCTTTCATGTCATTTTACAAGCATTACCATTTTTATATCATGCAACATATCTTACATTTTACTAAGCATATCAAAAATCATTTACACTTCACTATAAATGCAATATCATATATACTACACTACACATACACTATCACTTACACTATACTATACAAGTAATATCACTTTCTCTTTCACTACACTTGCATTAACACTTGCACTGTCACTTTCACTGCACTTGCACTATAACTTTCTCATTGGTTCCCATGTATAAAATCGTTGTCACTACACTATACCCTCAACATCAGAGCCACTTTCATTGTACTATTCCCCAATGGCAAGGTAACTTTCATTATTAAAGTACCAGTTAGCTTCCCTTAACAATGAACACTACACTGATCACTTCTTTGTGAAACAATAACACTTCCATTGTACTATGCTCCAATGGAAGGGTCACTTTCATTGTACTATGCCCCAATTTCAGGGTCAATTCCATTACTAAAGTATTGAGCTCCCTTGGCAATGAACACTTCACTCACATCTATTGCTAAAAATTGTTTGACTTTCCTTAGCAATAAACACTACACTCACTTCTTTGTAAAGCTATAACACTTTCATTATACTATGCCCCAATGATAGGGTCATTGTACTATGCTCCAATGGCATGGTCACTTCCATTATTAAAGTATTGAGTTCCCTTAGCACTGAACACTTTACTCACATCTATTTGCTAAAATATTGTTTGACTTTCCTTTGCAATAAACACTACAATTGCTTCTTTGTAAACCTATAACACTTCCATTGTACTATACCCCAATGGTAGGGTCAGGGTCACTTTCATTGTTGAAGTACTGAATTCCTTTACCAATGAACACTAAACTTACTTTTATTGCTAAAGTATTATTTGACTTCCCTTAGCAATGAACACTACAATCACTTTTATTGATAAAGTACTATTTGACCTCCCTTAGAAATATGTGCTACACTCACTTATTTCCACACCTATGACTCATCAATACAACACAAGAAGCATATACCATCTTACAATACACTCACTATTGTAAACATGTTGTGTTTCCTTTTGTTATGTATTCCCTAGTGTGAACAAAATACATATACATTGGCCAATTCACTATCATAAGCAAGAATACAAGCAACATGAATAGTTCACTCACTAACATAACTATGATGCATAAATAAAGCTAAGCAAATCTACTCACTAGCATGATCATTAATGCCTAATCACCAAAACATATAATTCCTACTTCCAAACAATCTACAAATCCCGTACTAAACACTTCTTTAGTTACACATATATATTACAAATTAACTCTTTTGATATTAAAACATGGCAATCTTGATCCTTTTATATAACTCATAGACAACTATGGATTTCAAATATTTTTTCCATTTTTTCTTGTAAATTTAAGGTAATGCCAATTACTAAGTGCTCCAAATCTTATGTAATATTCTATAGAATTTCAATGTAAATCTCACTTTGAGAAAACATATGAAGTAATCCCCGATAAACACTCAAAATCTTTATATTAGCTGCAAATCATAATTTACCATATGGATTTCTAAGATCTGACAAGCAAAACATATAACCTATTTATAAATCATCAATATAATTGAGAATCCTAGAGATTTTAGTGAAAAACTTGCAAATACATGGTGGAGACTATTTTCCTTAATAAAATCTTTGGAAAACCTTATAATTTAAACCCTAAAATTGAATAAATAAATTAGAAATTAAACAACTAAGATCCTAGAAGTGTAAACAAGAGCATACATTGTACATCTACTTATAATAGCTATTCTTTTATCGTGTTCACTCCTCTCGAAGAATCCCCTTTCTTTTGGACTTCATTTCCAAGAGATCCCCAAAACACTACTCTACTGGGAAATAAAGGGTGTAAAACACCAAATTAGTCAAATCTAATGATAGAGTAATAGAAAACATCAAGATAGGGAGGTTTTCTCTCCGTGGCTTACCTTTACCCAATTTGGGGGAATCACTTTTCCTCTTTCCCAAAGCTCTCTTCCTTCCTTTCTTTCCTCCCTTTCTTATGTTAAATAACCCAAATAAAGTAATTCCAGGGTTTTGGGTTGCCATAAACGAATCCCAATAGATAGGGGTGGGAAAAATCATATTTTTAGGTCTTATTTATTTCCAATTTCCTGCATCTCGAGCACTTGAACATATCCTTTGAAAGCTCGAAGTTCCGATTTTGATCACTTGAGCAAAAGTTCTAGCACTCGAAATCCCATTTTCAATCTCTCAAACTCAACCTTTTGAACGCTTGACGAAAGCCCCAATTAGTCTTCCCTGTTTTGCCATAACTCTAGCACTTGAACTCACCACTCGAGCACTCCAAAAATGATTTTGAGTGCTCAAACTTGTCTAGATTCAAGTTCTTGACTCTTTTTTTGTTCTATTTTGGGTCTAGGCCTCCTTTTATGGTCCACGGACACACCAACACTAAGTTATGTCTTCTAGTTTGGTTTTAAAATATTAACCATCATGCATCAAATTTGAGTCTTATAAGTCCAATCCAATTGGTTCAAGACTCTTTTAATTGATCCTAGGTCATGTGTAGGCCTTTAGAACACTGAGGTTAGTTCTCGTGCTCACATATACGAAGGGTACCAGAAATATATACATGGTGTCAAGTCCGAATTTGTAAGATTTATCCAAAGTGTATGCGTGACATTACACTATCTCTTTCCTAAAACTATAGAGAGTCATTGGGACTACAAGTCTTATGAGGACGTATTTGAATTCAAACAATTATCTCTTTTTTTTTTCTTATTAGTAAATGAGAATAATCTTATTTCCTTAATTGTAGGGAAAGATCATTGAGATTGTGAAGATAGGCTAATACGTCCCCTCAAGTTGATGGGAAGCTTTTGGACTATTAGTTGTCATGAAAAGAAAGCAAAGTGTGCACAAGTCAAGCACTTAGAAAATATGTTGGCAACCTAAACCTAATCTTTCATTGATATGTACATCAAGCTATTTATGGACTACCCTTAATCAACTTCAATATATATTTAGTGTGAGAATAAAAAACCAATCTAGAAACCAAAGATATTTTATTAATGTTGTCACACCAAAGAATAAGAGGAGGAAAAATGTATATATGGAGATCCTTGAACATAGATTGTTTCTTACAACTCTTGTGACACAAGTGCCAATGAACAGTATTCAATCTAGTGACGGTGAGTAGATTCCTTGCACTGATTTCGCCCAAGGTATACTCAGTGACCAGATGTAGACCCTCAATCATTTGAATCATCTATCCAATCAGCATAAGAAAAAAGATGTCAAAACCAAATCATCTAGTACAAAAAAGAAGGCCATTAGTAACAGTTTCTTTAAGGGCAAATAATTTGCTCCTTTTGTTTGTGTCCAGTTTTATCCAGCTTTAAGGCTGTTGAAAGACACATGGCATCAAAAAGGCGGAAGTAAAAGGTTCAACTTTTAACCCTGGGTTTAAAGAGAAAGAGTTAACCCAGGTCCAAACCAAGTTAAAATACCTATGATTCCAGTTAATCATTTCAACACTTTGTTTTTTCTTGCTTCTTTCCCTAGCAACCGGGTATCCCTCAGTCCTCTTCCTCACCGTCAACATCAACACCGTCATCGATTGCTACTTTTCCCATCACTGATCATTACTTTACCTTTTTCCACTAGTATCTTTGTCGCTGCAGGCCACCGGCACCCTCTCCCCTCTTTGTTTTGATTTGGCGAATGGAGAGAAGTGTCTTGCCTCCTTGTCATCGCATGATGGCACCCTCACCGTCATGTGGCTTGATTGTTGCTCAACTCATTTCCTTCACTTGTAAGCGATGGACCCATTATTTTTGGGGTTTTGGTTTTTTTTCTTCTTCTTCTTCTTCATTTTCTTGCATTCCTCTATTTGGTTTTAAGAGGGGTGATTCTCTCTCTCATATTCCACAATTCAACCAAGAAAATGAGAGGCGTGGGATGCATTACAATAGCTCAGTACCAACAATTTTACCATGTCTAGTTCATGTCAAATAATCAGATGCATTACAGTAGCACAAAAAAGAAAGGTAACTTGCCAAGGGTTTATATTAGGTGAAAACAAGAATAATCAATGATTTTGCTTATTCACCCACCCTCATGCCAAACTGCTAATTGCCATCAATTACATTTTTTTATGGATGAATGAGTACCCTTCTTAACCATGGCCTAAAATATGAAGCCAAGTACCTTTGCAAAATCACGATTCCGATTCAAGTTTATCTCCTATTAAACAATTACATGAGGTTTATGTCCCAAAAATAATGGGTCCGTAGGAGATTATCGTTGAATGAGCGGTGATTGAAGCAACGGGGCTTGCAACGGTGAGGTTACCATTATGTGACAACAAGGGAGGTGAGACTCTTTTCTCTGATTGTTAGGTAAGGGGGAGCGTGAAGTGACTAGCGATGACGGAGATACCGATATGCAATGGAAGACATACCGGTTAGCAATGACAAGGAGGATGACTAAGGGATCTTCGGTTGCTATGGCAAGAATGAAATGGTGTTTTAACCCTAGGTTGAACTTGGGGTACCTCTCTCTCCCCAAACCCAGGGTAGTTCTATTTTTGTTGTCCCATCTTTCTCATACCACGTGCTTTGACTAGCCTCAAGCAGTGTATAACTGAGGCACAAGGTAAATGAGCAAATTATTTGCCTTCTTTAAGATAATGTAAGATATGTATCACCAAAAGTCCAACATGTCGTAGTAGGAAAGCGCATAAATGGACACACTTGGTTGATAATAATGGCAATATCTTAGGCAGATCTGAATATGTCCAAGTGAGATATGTTAGATCGGTAATCCAATAATTCAAAATCCGTTAATTCCATAATCTTAAAGTCAAGTACTTTTAATTTAATAAAAAAAATTAAAATTGAGTGACCCGAGACATAGAGGTGTTATTTTATGTGTTTCTTGAAGATAGTCGAGGCCTCCCACAAGATTCTGCAAGGGAGCATACCAAGCTACCTATAGGATACAACTAAGCTCGAAATCAACTCCTTATCTTTTAATGGGCTTGCACGCTCTAACAAAGACGTATGATACCTCATTCTATAACTTATTGCCCTTTAAAGAGTCAGGTGTTCAAAAACGTCCAATTTTGACAAGTCCAAATTTTACCCAAAATTCGGCAGTGTTCCGTATCAAGTTGATAAACAAATATGAGAACCAAGTCAAGAAAACCACGGTTGCACCATCAAACCTTGTGGAGGTTCACTAAAGTGAACATTTCAACACTTGGTTGAGTTGGTTTCCAAACCCAATGATGCAATACAAAGCTCCTACAAGAGAGATGTAGTTCCATGGGTTTGAAGGGATATGTGTTTTGCAACACATTTCTAAAGGAGAAAGAGAAGAAAGTGTGGAGTGACCCTCATCTACCACCTTCTTCTTCCTTTTCTTCTTCTTGCTCTCGGGTGCTTTCTTCCCTTAACCCAGATTTTTCCCTCCTCGCCACTTGGGAGCCCAAAGGGCCCTTTTATAGTAGAAGAGGCCTTCCACCAACTCCCCATGAGGTGTCAACCTCTTATTGGTCCACTTTCAGCCCAGGAATGGGCGAATGAACCCTTATCAGGCTCGACATGGGCTCTTTCTTGCATCAGACGCAAGACTAGGACGCTTATGGGCTGTGTCGGTTTTGGGTCATCGCGAATGAGCCCAACTAGTGGCTAATGGACTTGATAATTCACATTCATACACTTTCTCCACTCATTCACACACTCATGGTCCAGTCCAACTCATGGCGAATGACACTTGGTCCATCTCATTTGCGCACCACTTTGGTCAAGCCTAACTCGTGGCGAATGACACTTGGTCCATCTCATTCGCACACCACTTTAGTCCAGCCCAACTCGTGGTGAATGACACTTAGTCCATCTCATTGGCGCACCACTTTGGTCTAGCCCAACTCGTGGTTAATGGACTTGATCCGATTCATTCACGCACTAGTCCAAATTTGGACTTATCAATCACGGATGACTCGGATGCCACAAGATCACATCTAGATAATTGAAAAGGAATTTTGCGACCCCTAATGCGACTCCGGGACGATGCGCACGTACGAAGTGCAAAGTGCACCTCAAGCACCCTTGTGCCCAAGCCCTTACCCTTTCACGTGTACGTGTGTGCAAGGTGCTATGCACTTTGCTACACCTTAGCAGAAGAGAGAGTGTCTGACTCTTAAAATACACAAGAGTGATGAAGAGTTGGTACTTATATACTATACATTGTTTTTTATTCTGACCAATGTGAGACTAAACAAATGAGAGACAATTTTGAAAACAGTTAAATTTGAAAACTTAATTTAAAGAGTTGTTAATGGAATTCTTAAATGGCATTAATTACCATGCTAATGGAATGTTTTAAATGGCATTAAATGCCTTAATTTTCAACATGAAGTTCACTACTAGATTTGATGTGTTATGCTCAAAGAAGTGAATTGTATAAAAGAAATAGTTTTTGGCCGTGCCTAGATGCCCCTGCGTTGGAAATTACAAGTGATGAAATCATCTGAAATGCGGGCCCAGATCTTCTTTGACTCACAAGACTTTTTGGCAGTCTGCAACCAAAGGAAATCTTGAGAGTCTACCTCTACTTTGGCCTCCTACATGCTGAAATCTACAAAAATGGATTTGATAACAAACATAATTAAGGCTATCAATCGGGTTGGCTTGAGTTCAAGCAGCCCGAAATGGTGTTGAGATATATAAATACAAAAATGTTGTGTGGGAAACCCCATGTACTTAGCAGGCACTTGTCTTAACCATTCAGCCAAAGTGATGTTTGTTGGTAAATGTTTTAAATTTATTTACTTTATTCTAACTATCAAACTTTTTACATTTTCAGCATCCAAATTGATAGAAGTTTGAGTTTTAATAGAATTTTTTCTTCACCATCCAAATTAATCTAATGAAAAATATAAATACAAAATATCATTTTTTAGTTTATTTTA
>JAOXJP010133930.1:0-13525 GCA_025762735.1 Platanus orientalis | reverse complement strand
TCTCCCCCCCCCCCTCGCATTATCTGACAATAAAAAAAAAAAAAACCCTGTCATAAAAGATTATAGTTATTGGGAAAACGACAACATTGTTTTACCATCTTGCCCATAAAAAATTTAATAAAAAAACTTTTTTTGAAAAACCTAAACTATCATTTCAATTAAGTAGCCATCAAATGCCTTAACTCCTTACCTATTTCGTTCACGCCTACCTTCTTCCCCAACCTAAACCTTCTTCCCCGACGATCTCTTAACAAAAGAACCTCCTTTCCAACTTCGTCCAATAGCACGCTTCGATGACCACGCTTCTCCCCAACACATACTCCGATACCGACACACTCCAACAACCTCCATTGACCAGTCATCGTCATCTTCATTTGCTTTGGTGACTTCCACTAAACTGTCGTCGTCATCTCCATTTGCTCTGGTGATCTCCATTGAACAGCCATCATCATCTCCATTTATTCCGACAACCTTCATTGGCACAGTGAGATTCTAGTAAGTTTTTCAAACCAAGATTTTTTTTCTCTAAAAAACATAAAAGGTTTTGGAAATGTGAAGGATTATAGCCATATTATGTGATTCTTCTCTTAATTGGTTAGATATGGGATTAACCACACATAAACATATATGTGCTTTTGTATTAGGATTGATTACAATACAATTTATCTATACACTGACAAGGTTAATTTCAAATTTTTTAAAGGATTAAGGCCTAAAATTCTGAAATGGAAGTACTCTTGCATAGGCTTTAAAGTCTGTAACTAAAATTTTGAAATGGGAGTCGAAATGGGAGTCCTCTTGTATATGCTTTAAAGTCTAAAACTGAAAAGAAATTGGAGTGCTCTTATATATGCTTTAAAGTCTAAAATAAGAGTACTCTTGTATATACAAAAAAAAAAAAAAAAATTAAGGATAAAGGTCTAAACTTTTGTATATGCCTTAAAGTCTAAAATGGGAGTGCTCTTCTATATGCTTTAAAGTCTGAAATGGGAGTGCTCTTGTTTATGTTTTGAGCCTGAAATTGCGGTTGGGATTAGGTACAAATGAATTTCATACAAATAGGTGCAAACGGTATCAAGGAATTGATGCATTAGCACCAAAAAGTGATTTATACTTTTTTTGGGGCACTTATCCTTTTTTGGTGGTGTTGTGTCCCCACCTTGGCACTGTTTACACCTATTTGTACGACATTCATTTGTACCTAATCTTCCAAGCTGAAATTAGAGTGCTCTTGTATATGCTTTTAGTATATTAAGTCCAGAAATTCTGAAATTTTTTGTTTCAACTTTGATCACTAATATCTAAATTTTTAAGGATTAAGGCCTAAAATTCTAAAAGAATTTGCTTTAAGTTTGATCACTAATATCTCAATTTTTTAAGGCTTGAAATTCTGAATTTTTTTTTTTCAAGTTTGATCACTAATATCTTTTTTTTCTGCTATTTTTCCATAGGTTCTTATGTTTCCAATTTATACTAATGTTTATTTTTTGTGTTTTTTTATTTGCAACTTTATGTGATAGTTGTGATGGTGGCATATGGTGTATGGTGGTGTGGATGGTGTAGTTGTGCCGATGATATATGGTGGTGTGTAGTGGTGGCATATGGTGTATGGTGTTGGGAGTGGGGGTGGGGGTGGGGGTGTATGGTGTATGGTGTATGGTGTATGGTGTTGGGAGTGGTGTGGATGTGGGGGTAGGGGTGGGTGGTATATGGTATTAGGGGTGGTGTGGGTGGCTTATGGTGTTGGGGGTGGTGTGGGTGTGGGTGAAGGTGTTGGCCTATTTGTAGAATTAAAGTATGTCTACGAAAGTGAAATCATCTTTAATACAAACACCGACATCTTTTGCACTCTAAAATATAGTAATATGAAGTGTTTTGTGGGAAAAGGGCATTGAGATGGACCTCTGAATAATGCAAAATTCTTGATAGACAATATTATTTTTATGCAAAGAAAGTGATAAGTATATTTGGCGGTCATATAAATTGAATTTTCTATTTAAGTTTCTTTTGTTCATCTTATATAGTAATAAATATCAATATAGTTAAAAATAATGTGTCAGGACAATCACCTTGCTCTTTTTTTAAGTGATGCATTCTTTACAACACGAGTCAAGGAGATTCAAAACTCCATAAACAAGTAGAAGATATCCAGATCTTAGTAAGTAAGATGCATGTAGAAATTAAAACCTTGAAAGTACAAGAGGAAAGACTTCAAAATACAATTGGAAGTTTGAATGGTTTAACATGGATGACTTTGTTTTTTCTTTTTACATATTTCTCTGCCAAATAATTGTCGTCATATGTTTAAATGACTAAGTATTTTCTAGTTAGAGGTGGGAGTAGTTGTGGAATGAAACTTTATGATTTGATAATAATAGTGGTGCTACTAGAATAGGGTGTTTGAATCCTATAATGTGATTTTTGTAGTTTGATGTTGATGGTGACTTCGTTTGATGTTTGATAATGGGTTGATCCATATTATTTCATAGGTTATTGAATAAGTTCATTTTATAAATTTGAATGGATTATTCCATATTATTGCATAAGTTATCACACAAGTTCATGTCATAGCATTTTAAATGGATTGTTCCATATTAGTGCATAGTAAATTTATATATTATTTGATATCCATAACAGATTTGTATACTATAATCAAAATTAATTTGTTTCATACATTATCCAATAAAATATCCATAAATTATTACACATGTCATTACTTTACAAATTTTGCAATTGCGCATATCCTATTTAACAGCTATAAAACTTAAGTTCATTATTTGTGAATGTCTTGTTTAGGTCCTATATTGCACAAGTGACATTAGTTAAGTCCATTATATTTATTTATTGAGCATTTTCATTTATACAATCATAATTCAAAACAAAAGACTCTTTTAAGTGGTTATTGATGAAGGTCATAGGCCATTAGGTAGTCATTGATCAAGCATCAAACTATTAATTGTCAATAATCAAGTATGAAGTCATTCAATAGTGGATGATCAAGCATCAAGGCATTCAATGGTGAATGATCAAGGATCAAACCATTCAATTGTGAATGATCGAGCATTAACACATTCTGAAGTGATTGATTAAAGATAAGGTCATTCAATGGTGACTGATCATGCATCAAGGCTTTTGGTGGTGGCTGGTCAAGGATTAGATCATTTAAAGGTGGATGATCAAGCATCAAGGTATTCGATGGTAGCTGGTGAAGGATCAAACCATTCAGTGGCCATGGATAAAAAAAATCAGGTCATTAGGTGGTTGTTGATCAAGCATCAAGCCCTTAGGTGGGCATTGATCAAGTGTGTGTGTGCAAGGTCGCTGATTTAGAATATTTTTAACGGATAGATACAAAAAAGGGTGTTTGATCATATTTAGGGGTAATTATATATTTACATACCTTAAGGTTATTTTTGTACCAAGATGTCTTCTATAAAAGGGTAAACTCAAGTTAAAAAAAAAAATTAAAACCACACATCGTGACTAATTCAACAATGGAACACTGACAAGTAGGGGTTTTCTAAGTTCAACAGTGCCAGTCAATGGGATTTTTCGTATTGTCAGATAATATGGGGACTGATCCAGCTATTGTCAGATAGTTCAAGGGGTGTTTATGTAATTTATCCAAAAAACATAATTTTCTTGAAAACCACTTTCTAAACCACATTTAAGGAAATTCATGACAGCAAATGCCATTTACCGGACATCAAACAAGTGATACCATGTAGATTAATCTCTCTCATCTGTGTTCTTGACTCTTTCTTGGACGCTAAAGCTTCTGATTTAGATCAACCTTGCTTTTTTTTGTACCTAGTGACGATACATACAATGAAAAATAATCCAAGGGTACCTCTGTTCGATGCTGGAAGAACAATAAACACTTGATCAACGCTCGAATAAGCTTCAGGCATCATCAAACACCGTTTAGATGTTCCCACCACCACAGGTGCCATGCCATCATCTCTGCAAAAGTATCTCAACCAGAGTCACGACTGATCTTTTAACCCACCTGGGATCCAAGTTTCAAATGCTGCGATGGATGTTGTGCTGGAAATGGGGGAAAAAACACTAACGACCACCATAAAAAATTGCCCAACGACAAAAATTATATAAAACCCGATGTAATTTACACTTCTGACCAGTCTTGGTTCCTAATTCACCCAGGTGTGATCTTCCAAATCAATGCACTGTTTATTTTGAACACAGAAGAGAAACTTGGAGCTTGCATCTTTAACTGCTTCGCGCCCAAAACTGTTACTTATAGATCCAAATTCCGATTCATCATCATCACTGTCAATAGTGTTTGGACTCACACGATTTTGGTAACTTCGGCGCTGGAGAAGAAATACATTGAAGTAATAGCTCACTAGCTCTCTCCTCTTTTTGGAAGAAAAGCATTTGAAGGCCTGGTCCCAGAAACACTTACCCAGAGATGGGGGATTTAACCTTACTACAGCCTTGAACCTCTTTTCTTCTTCCTCTGTCCATGAAAGTGAAACTTCCTCACCCATATAATTGAATCTCCAATGGTGAAAAGCCAATCCCAATTCAAGCTTCAGTTTCATCCTTTTCTCAGCAATGTGAAATCTGACACATTCGACCGATCGTGGAAATCGGCAATCACATGAATCTGGTCTACCCCTTCCAATAGGATCCCTTTTAATATACAAATTGCATTCACCTGTCTCAAGTGGCCAAATTTGTGTGCCCAACCATTTAGAGTCACTTTCTGAAGGCACGCTAGTCCAATCTGGCACTTCGGCTTGAAAGAGTGGACCCACAGCAACATGCTTTCGAAGGTGATCACCACCAAACGGACCAACTACTCGGTTTTCGGTCAAAGAATCAACAGTCCCAAGTGATCGTTTGTCAGGGTGATTACCCAGCACTACCATGCAAGGAGTTAGGCTCATTTCCAAATCACTGTGAGTGGTTGAGGATGACTCGGAACACGAGCGTGAGCGAGAATTTATCATAGAAATAAGTCTCTGGCTACATCTCGATGTCTCTGGAGACTGGTGATCCTCATACATATAGGGATGCATCTTCTGCCTTTTCTGCAAGTTAAAACATGATCTGTTTTACATAATGCACAGAAGCACATATAAACATCAATGAAAGTTGGAAGAGTAAGCATTTTGTCTCGAAGAAGATCCAGCATCAACACACTGGATTCCATGTGCAATCAAATGGAGTTTCTGATAAGATCATTTTACATATTATGGTAAATCAAGATCATTTTACATATTATGGTAAATCTTAATACTAAAATTAAATTATACCCCTACTTGGTAAAGGCCACCCAAAACAAACAAGTACCAACTCAGTGGAGCTTTCAGCATGAATTCCCCTGGTCAGACAACAGCAAGTTTGAGTGACATCATGGTTAAACACATCACAAAGATTATATATGGTGGTATATATAATGTTCTGTTGCAGCAGGCCTTGAAGCCTGTAATGACAAGGGTTTCTACCACATGGAAGACTGACATGGCAAAACAAGACCGTCCATCTGATAGGGGACTCACATGTTCAATGTCCTCATTCACATCAACACATCACCCTATGAATAATAGCCATAGAATTTTCTTGAAAATAACTTTCTTTTTGTACATGGTAAAACGTTATTGGGCTGAAGGAACCACAAGGAAAGAAGGTAACATTGCAATCAGATGGACCCATTTTTTATTTTTGGCAGTCGCCTCAGCTGCTACATGGAAAACTAAACACATACTTTCAATGTTGCACAGGTTCCTCAAAATGGGTGCAACTACCAGTGGGAATAGTTCCAGAAATCCTTTTATTTGTTCCCTCATACATATAAAACAAAAATTAAAGATTAACCAGAAACCAAGAACTCTACGTGCGCACGTGCACGCACACACACACACACACACACACACACACATATATATATATGTATTATGAGAACACACACTATCAACAACAACAACAACAAAGCCTTATCCCAACTATTTCAGATTGGTTACACGAAGCTTGTTCCACCATTTAACTCTATTTAGGCCCATATCTGCCATTAAATCACAAGTACCTAAGTCTTTCCTCATTACTTCAACCCAAGTTAATTTTGGCCCTCTTGTCCTTTCAATACCTACAACTTGCATCATCTCACTACTTCTCACTGGTGCAGTCATTGGTCTTTGTCCCACACGACCAAACCATCTCAGTCAACTTTTCCTCACCTAATCACGCATTGGTATTACACCTAAAATCCTGCAAATAGATTCATACCCGTTTTATCCTTTCTAGTCTTGCTACTCATCGATCTCAACATCTCACCTCAGTCACACTCATTCTAGCGTGTATGTGTTGTATCTTGGCTGCTCATAAGTCTGTTCCATAAAGCGTGGTTGATCTTTTAGACATCTTATAAAATTTTCCTTCAACTTTAATGGTATTCATTTATCACAAAACACTCCAAAAGCACCTCTCCATTTCATCAACCCCCTAAAATTCTATAAGCAACATTCTCTTCAATATCTCGCTCCTTATGAATGATTGAATCAAGATAACAAAAATGGTCACTCTAGGGTCCCTCTAGGTTATAGATCATAACTTCTCCATCATTTCTACTTCTATTGTTCCTAAAAATGCATTCCATGTATTCTATTTTAGTCCATCTTATCTTAAATTGTTCTGATTCTATAACATCCCTCCACCATTCTAACGAGGCATTTATCCCCTCTCTAGTCTCATCAATCAAAACATCATCAGCAAACAACATACACCACAGAACCTCCTCCTTTATATGCCTAGTTCACTCATCCATATCTAAGGCAAAGACGTACAGGCTCAATGCTGACACCTGCTGTAAACCTACTATGATTGCTAACTTGCTCATCTCTCCCCCAATTGTGTCCTAACACCAGTTCTCGTTCCATCAACACACACACACACACACTATAAATGCAAAAAATCTAATTAAGTTTATAAAAAAAATTAAAAGTATACAGACAAGAGATATAACAAATATCATTCAGTAGCAGAATTCGGATGGAAAGAAGAGTAGACTAGGAAACATAATCAAGAAATATTTGCTGTGGCCATTATATAAAATATTAGGATGGACACTGGATTCATTCTGCATATATACAGTGTATAGTGTGTAGTGGCAAAAAAAAATACATATAATCATGTAGACAAACTAAATATAGAGATCCTGCAAGAGGAACTACCATAAATGGCATAAGCTAGTTTATAAAATGCCTTAAACTTCATATGAGACCTGAGAAAAATACCAACAGCGGATGAAAGCGAGATTAAATGAGGTCCTTTTCATCGATCCTCACCACCGGTCCACCTTTAATGGTAACAAAATAAGAAGTTGTCCTCATCTCTAGCAGATGCATAGTAGTAAATAGTAAGTGCAAAATACATTTGTAATTGCCAATTCCATTCCTATGTAAAAGTACATGTCTGTAATGGTCCTAGAGTCATGCATGTATGGTTCATGCAATTATGTAATGCTACTCTAGTCCGGGAAGAGCTACAGAAGGCAAAGCATATAAGACCAGACAACAAAGGACCACAGAGACAAAGGACAAGAGGCATAAAGTCACAAGGTAAAAGATGCGTGAAGTCTCAAGCCAAGTCGCAGCACATCTCAAAGAGCCAACTACTGAGCTTCACATAAAGATTTATTCACAAAGATTGATAAGAGGTAGAAATGCATAAGACCAAGCCAAAAGACCTTGGTGGTGTCTAGAGGACTTGCCCAAAGCCTTAAGAGTGAATGCTCTCACACAGAAAGGTCCAAAACTCTTAAAAGAAAGGCATCTAACCAGTCTCGATCAATCGAGACTAGTTAATAGATAGATCGAGAAAGCTCAAGAAAAGCCTGAGCCACACAATCGATCGAGACTGAAGTTTGATCGATCGAACAGAGAGCATGCTCCATCGATCGAACCCAATCTGGATCGATCGAGCAAGACAATTTTGAAAATAAATAAATAAAATGCACAAAATTTTTGCAAATACTTTTCGACCATTTGAGGCTTTCAAATTTACGGTTTCACACCCTCTATTTTAAGAAAAGAAACTTCTCTAAGAAAGCAACGATTCACATACAAAAAAAGAGAATACTTTGTTGAAGCTTTGAGCTCTCGTAAGTGCTTTTGTTATTGGCAAATTTATTATTTTTCTATGAGAAGCATTCGTATACACGATCCAAGAACTTCATTAACCTTTGTAAATCTACCCAGATTATGTCTAGAAGATTTCCCTTCCTTGAAATCCCTAGAAAGCTCAGAGAGTAGAGCCACAACTCAAAGAATCTTAAGAACCTTCATCTAAAAGGTCTCTCCGGAAGTCTACAAGATTGTAAAATCAGCCTACGAAGAGGCCGCATCATTGAGACAAAGTTCTATCAGTCTACATCACTTGAAGCTTCTGTCAAAGCCGACTAGTGCGTTCACTAAAGTGATTGAATACAGACACCAATTAGAGACACTGGATGCAAAGCTTGCAAGGCGATTCGCAGAATCACAGGGACTTGTAAGTAGAGGTTATCGTTTTTCCTTGTAATATATTAGGATTAATCTAATAATAAAAACAAACAGCTCAAGAATGAGCTTTCTAGAGTGAATGTAGGCACTGGGTGCCGAACCACTATAAATTATTATGTTCCTGTGTATGGTGACTTTTGTGTAATTGTGTCTTATGTGTTTGCTTGTAACCATATGTCAAGTGTGGCTTGGAACACAATGAATAAATTATTTTATTGAATTTAGAATACTAATTGAGAATCACATTCATTGCATCGTCAAGATTGAATCAAGTAGCTTAAATTAGAAAAATTGGTACAATATATTTGATTCAATTGTATTGATGCGATTGGTTGATTGATGGAATTATAAGTAGGATTCTAAAGTGATTAATATAAGTGAATCAATAAGATAGGAAAAGTGTTACCATCTTAATTGACTAAAAAACTTTGATATATATATATTCCAATTAGAATTAGTCAAGAGAAACACAGATTAGGGCTATTGAACCAAATAATCAAAAATTTGAAAGATCATATTCACCCCCCCCCCCGGTGGGCTCTCTAGGATCATCCAGGTATAGACACCCTTAGGAATTTCATAAATCATCAACAAAGCCAAGAGCTGCTCATTTCTTTTTTCTTCTCTGTAAACAGTCACAAGCTACTATTGTGAACCATCTTGCCAGGTTTTAAAGTTTTCTTTTTAAGTAAAGGTTATAATCATAATAACATCACTTGACCTTATATAGACATTCCCTGCTTCATGACAACTAATGCAACTCATTTAGATCAATTTCCATGTGAGCTTTGAGAAGTGTAAAAGATGTGGATATCCTCATAAAGGAATCCTTATGAAAAGGTTACACATAATCCCAAACAACCAAATGAATAGTCCTTACATGCATAGAAACATTTGATTATCATAATTCATTGCAAATCCAAGAATGACTCAACAATAAAGCAAATAGCTTTTTATGGTCTCAAAGATTACACCTATGATGCATTACAGACAACAAAGGACTCAAACATGGTAACAAGAAGTGAACTATCACGTACAGCTGTAATTCCAAAACTTAAATTGACAGTATATCGCAGTTAATACTATTAAACTATTTTAAATACTATCTACTACATTTCCCAAAACAGATAGAACTTGTTTCATACTTCCATAAGTCATCCAATGTGATAGAAAGATTTGCTTCATATAAAACATCTCTACTAGGGGTACAACTTGGATGAGTTTAGTTGAATTGGGTTTGGGTTGAGGCCTCAGGTTAATTGACTAACACACACACACACACATATATATATATATAACTTACCTGAAGTGTGCCAAGGTTTGAGAACTATAACAAGGGTCAAGATCGGCAAGGTTTAAAATGTCGGTGTCGGTGAAAATGTCAATCGGGAAAAAATAGACAAATATCAGAAATGTCGGAAAATATTATAAAAATAGTGGAAACTTAAAAAATATATAATATCACTGTATAAACACAAGGGAACAAATAGACACGTTAGGACTAATAACTTATCTTAATACATAATACACTTGTATTATAACATTATTATTATTTGATACATAATAATTGACAAACAGATTATAATCTGACTGGATACACGTAAGGGAAAAAGTAGATTACTTCATCTTCTTTTTTTTCTTCACCTTCTTTAGAGTTTAGGGGACAATTTAATCATTTTTCATATGCTTTTTGAGCATGTCAACACAATATCGACATTATGCAATAATACACTAGAAAAGGGAAATATTTAATCGACACATCGACATTGTACATGTTGACCGAAGAATTGAAGTTCTATAATGTGGTTAATGTTTCGTGTTGAAGATAATGTTTCGAATTGGTCCTAGTCAACATGGACATATGTCAGATGACATTTCAAACACTTGAAACCATGAAGATCAGTTGGTAAAGACTGGGCTGGAGGTTGGCTGTTTAACTGTAAGGTTGGGCTTAGATTGGCTTTCTACCTAACCCAAGCCACCCAAGTTGCACCCCCTAATTTCTGGGGAGCATCTTTCTTAAAAGTAGGCTGCACATTGCTAGAAGCTTAGAACAACTTGAGCCCAGCCAAAATGTTGGTATGCCCAAGCCCAACACAAGGTTTCAATAGGATCAACTGGACCTAAGCTATGCTAAGAAGCCCAAAGTTAAGTCTGCACAAACCTTGGCCCAGCTCAATCCACTAATACTAGTGGGTGTGTGCATAAAAGAGTCAGACATAAAAATTAATAAAAGTAATGACAAAGCATAAACAAGATTCATACTTACACATCCACACACGAATTCAAATTAAGACTTAATTCAGTCCAATAAACATGAAAAGAATTTAAAACCTATAGAGTAATAAACAAAAGAGAATCTAAATTAGATGCATGAACACAATTGGATTAGAAAACTAACCTCATGTATAGGTGCTGTCCAGAAAATTCATAATAGTATAAAGGGAAGAAAATTCATGGAAAGCATGGAAAATCTCAAAAACATATCAATGGAAACATAGTAGATTCTCAGGGAATCAATAGGTGAGGCTTAGAAAGAATTTAGGACTGGTATAACTCTGATTTTTTTACAGGTAAACACAGATTTTAACAGTCCAACAGTCCTCAACCACTTTTCCCAAAACCCATCAAGTCGAATAATCCCGGGATTCAGCAGAGAACCTTGTAGAGTCATATAGATACCTCTCATGGGCTGTAGCAGGCCTGTGTATCACCTCCAAGATATGTGTGACGCTAATTCCATGTCCACAAAAAAAATTTGTTCCCTCACCTTCTTTGAAGTGGTCGAAAGTAATAGGCCTCTGTTTAAGCTTTGACGCCTGTTGAATCTTCAAGGCTTCATATCTCTATGTAGAAGAGATCTTCCGTCAGGGATTAGGGTGTTGTTGGATCGCCCAGGGGAGGTAAACCAATCCCCAAAATATCACGGCCAGCCTCCTAGTATTTAGGATCTAGTATCAATTTTCGTAAAACCCAAAATAGGACCTGTTTAACGCCTGTGAGGGGATAATTTGACTGTAGCAGATTTGTTAGGGTCTCTTCTAGATGGAAAGCAACCCCCTTAGGATCATATGAAGTCCCCAAATACCCAAGGAGAAGCCCAGCATTCCATTCCTTATATTTAGGGAGTAATGTCTATTCTCGCACGAACCAAATTCCACCCATGTAAATGCCTAGACTACTAAAATAGGGAAAAAACTTAATATTGTGGGTCTCTTTGGAATGGGGCCCACCACTACCAAAATCGTACAGGTGCTTCTTTTCAGCTATAGAGAAGTCCAAAAATAAAATAATAAAAATAAATAAATTTCTTGGATTGTAAAATGGTTCCCAACGTTGGAATTCTTCAAACTAGAAACATGCCTGGATATTCTACCTCTACAAAAATAAACCCTGTCAATTCTTGTCAGGCCTTTTTAATTTGAGTTTCAATCCTTGCTTTTTCTAGGGTAATGAGAATCCCTTACTATCAATCTTTTTCTGGCACGAAGTCAATTTCTCAAGTTGCTTTAACTCAAACCCTGAAAAATTTAGAAAGGGATTTTTTCAAAGAGACGAATCAATAAGAAAATGGAAGAAGATCTTTGACCCAAGGGAAGAAAGAGTAGTCTCTACTACCACCGTTAAACTAAGATTAATCTTAGACTCATTCTAGGATTTAACTGCACTTTACTTGCAACCAAAGAAGAAGAACATCGGTAGGCAAAATGTGTGAACTCAAAGTTTAATATTATTCATCATAAAGTCAGTGCTGGTCGTGTGGGGTGTTTTTATAGCCCCTACGGCCAGGCTTATTATTACCTAAAATAAGAGAAGACCAAACCCCCCTAACACAACATCATGCCCAAAATAACCCCACACTACAGATAATAACCAAAATATCACTAAATATGCTACTAAGACAAAATTACCCACAAATAATGTGCTAGAGAACAAAACATAAAAATAAATATCCTAGTGAAACTATAACATGGGTACAACCCTTCTACGCTGTCTCTGATAAATCTGAAACTTCTACCTGAACCTGATATCCTCATCATCTAGGTTTGGCCAAAATTACACATACACACATGTATAATATATGTTATACATGGAATCAAAGATAGGTTGATACCAATCCAGATCACCCTATTTGACCATTTAGCCCTTATTATCACCACCGATTCCCATCAAATCAGCTGATCTAAGAGTGGAATCAATCTGGACCTAGATCCTGATCTTGAAACCAAGATGATATAATTAGATAGCATATAAACAACAACAAAGCCATATTCCAACTACTTGGGGTCAGCTACATGACTCCAATTATGCCATCCCACACTATCTAAGGCCATTATCTACCACTAAATAACAAGCACCCATGTCTTTCCTCGCTACTTCATCACAGTCAATTTTGGTTTTTTCCTCTTGACCTTTTCATGCCTCCAACCGCATCATCTCACTCCTCAGTGGCACAGTTATTGGTTTTTGTTGCATATGACCAAACCATCTTCATCGATTGTCCATCATTCTATCACCATACTTACCTCTAAACTCCAGTGTACTCATTTATGATTTTATCCTTTCTAGTCTCCTCACTTGTCGACACAAATTTCGTGCATAAACTCGAAGACATGAAAAATATGTAACAACAACAACAACAAATAGCTTTATCCCAACTATTTGGGGTCGGCTACAAGAATCCTGTTCCTCCATTCCGCTCTGTTTAGGGCTATATCTGTCGTTAAATTACAAGATGCCATGTTCCTCCTTACTACCTCCACCCAGGTCAATTTTGGCCTTCACTAGTGTAGTCATTGGTCTTCGTTGCACATGCCCAAACCATCTTAATCGAATTTCTCTCATTTTATCACCTATTGGTGCTACACCTAAGCTCCCACGAATGGATTCGTTCCTAATTTTATCATTTCTAGTCTTGCCACACATCCATCTCAACATCCTCATTTCAGCCACACTCATTTTATGTACATGTTGTTTGTTGGCTGCCCAACACTCTGCTC
>JAOXJP010133919.1:0-13525 GCA_025762735.1 Platanus orientalis | reverse complement strand
CCAATACACAAAGGAGATGGGGCTCATACATACATATATTTTTGTAATGAGACTTTCCAAAAAATGTATGGGTCCTACCTCATTTGTCTTGGAGTACCAGTGGAGCACCAAAAATGTGGACCAAAGGGTATGAATCCATAAATTTCCTTCTCTCCACACAAAATCCCAAAAGAATCCTCTTCTGTGAATGGAACTATCCTGCGACAGTCCCACATGCACACATACCCTAAAAAGGTGTCTTATCATTTTTTTGGGTGCACATGTGCATATAGGATTGTCCCAGGACAGTCTCACTCACAGGAGAGGATCCGGTCTAATCTCTTCCCTTGATAAAACATCCCTAGATTTTCCTATTCAAATTGATAACTCCACACCTCTTCCCCTACCAAGTTTTCTATTAAAATGGGAAGATGAACATCCTACGATCCCAACTGCTGCCACCATCTACTCAGGCCAACTATCCTCAACTCACCCATGATACGCACAGGCTGATTTGCTAGTACACACTAACAAAGGCAGCATTGGGGCTATTATTTGGTTGTCACGAACCTTGGAGTCATCAGCCACTCCATCACCCTTAGCTCCAAATGACAGCACATCAAAGATGGTGTTATATGACAAGTAGGAATTGTATGCTGGACTAGTGGAAGAACCATGAACAGAGTAATGCTCTTGACTCTTGTATCCCTTATTTTGGTGGTAGTTATGATGCTTTGTACCCCTGCTATGCTCAGCTCTTGCATCTGCAGCGCTTAATAAGAAGAAAACAAGGACGATTCCGACAAATAGAGGCCTGTAAGGAAAAGAACTTGGGACCCAACTTATGTGCATTGTTTTGCAGCAGAAATTGAAGCCAAACACTTGGTGAGGTGAAAGTATTTAAATGGGTTTTATAGGCCATCTCATAAGTGGGAGATGGCAAGCTACATTGAGACAAAGTGCAAGTGTTCTAATGGATATATTCTTCCACGTTCTCTCATTTTCTTGATCAATTTGTGCTATTGAGTTTACTAAGAATGGCAGGCACGCTGTCCTCTAGTGACTTCCTTTTTCACTTCTAGAAGTGAAAGCCTTCTATGGGCTGGTCCTCAGCATGGATGGATGGATAAATGAAGTTGCAGCTCTGATGTTAACTTTCCTAGATTAGGGGGGCTAAGGCCCGTTGCATGTGCTGAGCCTCCAAATTTGACTATTGGTGCTTCACTTCTTTGTTCCAATAACACTCCAACTTGTTATAAAGTTAAAACAGAATCTCCATCAATGAGTACTTTTTTTGGTTTTATTGCTTTAAATTGAGTTGTGATAAAAGAAACAAACCTTATGGATGTTTGGAGTTCATCTTTAAATTTGCAAACGGCTAAATGTAATTATATTATATTAACATTGTTTTGCGCATTTGCAGAAAAACTTGTTTTAATATAAAGGAAACACTAAGGCTGCGTCTGGAAACCATCATGATCTGAGTCTGCTTCATTATATGATCTTAGCCTCGTGATAAACTGGCTATATTTGAATAACCAGTGTAATCTGTGGTAGTTCATGAAGGTTGAATGATTAGGATCATCAAAATTAGGCTTATTTTTGTGTCCTATGTAATATTATAGATTGAACTGTTTTGATTAACAAGATGTTGCAGCTGCGTTATACAGATGCATACCATACAAAGTAATTTGACTATTTGTTTTTCACTAATAAAGTTCATAATTCACTTAATATCATAAACATAGGCTTATTGCTAAATCTCTCCTGGATGGCCAGTACATTCCCAAAAATCAACAGATCTGGCATCTTAATGGTCCAATCTACACACTTTTCGCCGGTCGTAGTGGGTCTAGTGGGGACTTGCACATGTCTAATGCCCTTCCAAATAAAGACTCTTGAAATAAGATGGTCAGGACCATTCAAATAATGGAACATTGAAGAACATTATCACTTAATGTACTTATACAGAAGTGTAAGAGACTGGGATAGAAAACTGGCTAGTGGTTAGTTGTTAGCATGTAAAAGACATTTTGAACCCAGGTCCCTGGTTCAAACCCCAACGGATTTTACCAACTTGACAAGATGGGAAAACCTTCTTTCATGAAGAAATGGAAACTGCTTTGGAGAATATTTACCAAGCATTTCTGAATTGATACTTGGAATAATCTGGTTGAACCCTGTGCTCCAAGAGGTAGTCTGGTCATACCTAGGAAAGAAGAGGCCTACAGATTCCAAAACTGTTGTTTCTTCACAAAGCTCCTTTTGAAGAGGCAGTTTGAGATTTTTCTAGGTTGCTATATCTCTCTTCTCCCACCTAAGACAAAGCATGCCTTACAAATCACACATACCTTTTATCACCTCTTACATCAGCAAGCGGGGCAACAACCTTGAGTTGCCTTTCTTTCTGAACTCCTCATCTCTACTTTATCCCTAAGGAATCCCATGCTTGTGGACCAAAAGGGCATGGATGGTGATCGTGTACATTTCTCACTTTGGGTATGGAATCATGGCAGTGGAAAGGATGTTAATGACAAAGAAGGATACTTGTAGTTAGTCTAGGTAGTACTACTGGCCCTGAAACTGACAAAATTGAACCATGAAACTCCGAATTGTCGCTGTTGGGCTATCGTCATCTCAGAGACAATTACCATAGCCAGTTCTAGATTTTTCTCTTGTTTGTTGTCTCTGGCCTTATATTGAAGAGATGCAATGGGTAGTCTGACAAAGATGTGTGTTGTGATCTCTGATACTTTTCACGGTCTCTTTTAGATGGAAGACTTTCATCACCCAAAAGACTCCCATTCAAGATTACCACAGCAAAGTTTACTTTACTGAAGTTGGTGATATGGGTGTCAGCAATGCTCCCATAGGCTCCAGGATAGTGACTACTAGGCTATAAGTATTTACGCGTATGTATGTGTGTAGATATGTATGTATGTATAGAAACTGATCACCCCAAGATTGGTTGATCAATCATGAAGGCATGATCTACTATATCGTATGGAATTATAGTATTGTATTGCGAAAATCTGGATAGTTAGGAAGACAAATGTACACAAAGGATTAGGTAAAATATATGTCATGTTTACAGCCTTAGGATACATTGTGATCTAATAGCTAAGATCTAATTCCGTTTTAAAGTCATCTTTCTTTTACGTAAAGGAAGAGGAAGTAAGATTTTGAGAACTATATATAAGAGTTCATATGATCAATTAAGATTTCTTTAGAGAAAAAAAAAAGGAGAAAACAAAGTGTCAGCACCCCAATTTTGACTCGGATCTCTAGACTAACATACAATCATTTCATTTTTTTTTAAAGATGGTGACAACCCGAAGTGAGGAGAGCCGGAGGGCTGGAGGGTCCAGTACCCAGAACCTGAAACCCACACAAAGGAAAGGTCCTTTACGGGTTTGAGAGAATAAGGGATAGGAGTATGCATGGATGAAGGGGTTTTGGTGAAAACTTTAGCAGAACATTTGTTCCCGTTAAGTTATACTTCTTCCTTTCTTGTTTAATGAACAACCGACTGAATCACGCTGTGCCCTGTGGATATAAACCCAGTGCCAAACCACTTAAATCTACTGTGTTCTTGTTTTTCTTTTCATGTTATTGATGATTGTATGATTGAGGCCTGCAGTTTTGAACAAACAGTAATGCAGAGTATGTAAATTGTCCAAATAGGTATTTTAGTAACTTTCTAACTAGGTGATGTGCCATTGGCCCCAACACACCGTGCCCAGTGATGCCACATTTCACCTGTAAAGTAAATGTCACAAACAATGAGAAAAATTGGTCATCCCATAAAATAAGAGTATCTGAATGTCATTCCTATGCTCGGATAATATATGAAGCACTGTAAATGCAGGCTTTGAAATACATACTACAAAAGCAGCATGTTCTGAAATCCAGAGCAGATACTTCAAATTGGATCCCACTTTCGATGGATCAATGAATATGCCAGTGTGCATACATTTATCAAGAAGGTGTAGATTTATTTGCCGAGTATATTCAGGTGCATAGTACACATTGGTACTCCAGTGCATTTCTCCCTCTGAGTTGGAATCAATATGTTTTCGAACCCTCTTTATAAGCACATAAAATAAAGAGAGCCCTATAAAAGATGAGAGCAGACAAACCAACTGACATGCCCCCAAAAAGTGTAAATCACTTTCGGCGTTGATGTTTCCGCCCCCTTGACCCTTGGCAGAGGTTAGTGGACAAAGGGGGAAGCGTATAAAATCTCAGCTCTGATTTATTAGGTTAAGAGTAGCGCAACTCTTTATCTTATTAACGTTTTTAAAGGTATAATTGCTACACAAAATGAGAACCATTGTGGAAATCATGGATTTCCACTCATAAATGGGTTTGTCTATTCTGACTTTCAAGGCAAATATGTAATGAACATATACTTTCTATTCTGTGACTTTCAAGGCAAATATGTAATGAACATACACTTGTGCATATGTATCTGAAAATAAATAAATAAAGGTGAGGAAGGGTGCCTGATCAAACAATTAACCATGAAATTCAGTAAAATACTTCAAACTTTTATCGTTGACTAGCAATTCTTGATGTAACCTGTTTTAGAAATTCTCTCACAGACAATGACTTCCATTAGCGATTAGGCTTTAGAACTCAAGACAGCCAAAAATCCCCACAAGAAATTATAGATAATCCAACAGTACTGTTAATTGAGACTCATTCTCATTCCAATTCCGGTTGACTATGTCAAAATTGTTCAGTTATGCTCATTTTCACATCTGAATTATACACCATAAGCTGTCATCTGTTGGAAATTTGAATGTCATACATGTCAGACGTGGGGAATGTTGGACTAAGAACAAACTTCACAAGGTTAGATCTGTCTCCAGTCCAACCTTCCCAGCACCCCATAGTGACAGGACCAGCAATGGGTAATGTCCTTTTTATTGTCATGTTTACTGTATTACATTCATGGTGTATAAGGAGATTGTTCCTACTGTTTCCACTGTATCTACTCCAACTCCTTTTAAAGGGAAGAAGGGAAATAATGATTTTCTTTTGTTTACAGTCATTTTTTCTGCATAAGGGGGGTGGGAGAGAGAGAGAGAGAGCCTCAAAATTTGCAGTTAGAAGTCTACCCAATGAATCATCTTCCTCGCATAATACTCAGGGACATCTGGTTCACCGAGACGTGAGATTTAGATGATGAGGACAACAAATATGAGGTTTCAGAGCCATTACTCATTATTTCCACACCCTTGATGTTGATAAAAGGAGGCTGAGTAGGTAGTGGGAGGTCACTTTTCATATTATTCAGCATCTCTACCACCTTCCGCATTGCTGGCCGAAGACTAGGAGAGGCTTGTGTGCAAAGTAGTCCTACCCGGAACACCTTTACAACCTGCTCTTCAGAGCATTGACCACAAAGATGAGGATCAAGCATCTCTATGAGAGTCCCTGTCGTGAAGTGCTCCCATAGCTGATACAAGGAAGGAAGTTGTTAAAGGAGTGTTCTTTAGAACTTGTCAATGGGAAGTCAAATGTAAATTACAAAAGATTAAAAGATAGGTTGAGCATGCAACTCACTCATGGGTTTGTGCTACACTGATCTAGCAAAAGAATGAAAAACTCATAGAAATAGAAATTACAACCTGTGACAAAAGGGAGTGCCCTGTTGATGATATGGAAGTAGTGTTTTTCCGGGCTGTGAGCACTTCAAGAACAAGTACTCCATAGCTATAGACATCAGCCTTCTCTGTTAGCTGCCCATGGACGACATATTCAGGAGCCATGTACCCTCTGAAATGAAGAAAGTACTTTTACTCAAGGTCATATGAAAAGGAAGAAAATCTAAACTGTGAGCCTCATAGAATATAAACACAATTTACAATGACCGCAGGGAGGTAGTACCCTCCGATAATCAGTTTCCATCTATGAGATCTTCGAAACCAAAATTTGACCTGATTGAATGATCATGACAATCTTGATTTTATTTTCTCTGACAGGTAAATTAGTGCAACAGACTAAACAAAATGATCCATTATCCGGATGCTTCAAATCATCCTATCTGGTCAGTTCTTGGCCTCAGAACCCATTGAATAATGTCCCCCAATCTCCTCTGGCAGCTCATGGACTGCTGTGAAGCTAATGAGCATGCTTATGACCTAGAGACCACTTTTTTATAATTGTGCAGATCATTTTTTTTTTGGTAAACATAATTGTGCAGATCATTGATCATCCCATAGTACTATGAATGTGTGATAGTGTACTTGAGAAGGGTGGTAGATCCTTACAGAGTTCCAGCTACACCAGTGCTGAGATGGCTCTGACCCTCAGCAAAATACCTCGCGAGACCGAAATCTGCTATCTTAGGCTTGAATCTGTCATCCAACAGTACATTACTTGCTTTTATATCTCTATGGATGATCCGAACCTCGGAAGCTTCGTGGAGGTATGCTAGCCCCTCTGCTGTGCCAACAATGATATGGAATCTTGTCCCCCAGTCCAAAGCCTTCTCCCTAGAGGAATCTGATCGTATAATTAGGGGAGGGGGTCAGAAGAAATCATTATCATGATTGTTTATAAAAGCTAAGTTATATAAGAAAAATTAATCAACTATTAAACAATAATTACCAAATAAGAATCGGTCGAGGCTAGTGTTGCAGATGTACTCATAGACCAAGAGGCTCTCAGGACCTTCAATGCTGCAACCAAGAAGTTTAACAAGGTTTTTGTGCTGAACCCGACTTATGAGATTGACTTCATTGAAAAACTGATCTACCCATTGTGTTGTATTGAAGAACAATCTCTT
This sequence comes from Platanus orientalis, assembly GCA_025762735.1. NCBI lineage: Eukaryota > Viridiplantae > Streptophyta > Magnoliopsida > Proteales > Platanaceae > Platanus > Platanus orientalis. Next base: position 6,750 of record JAOXJP010133919.1, on the reverse strand, counting down.
CACCGCGATTTCCCTTCCATCAGATAGAATTCCCTGGCAAAAAGGAATAATTTTATTAATTCATCCTTGTACTTTTGATCAGGAATCAATTAAGGAGAGGCAGCTATTTATCACAAATATACCTTGTAAACCGAACCATAACCTCCTTGGCCAATCTTATTTCCTAAATTGAAGTCCTTAGTAGCTTTCCTCAGGTCATCATATTTGAAACTGAGATGGGATTCTGAGATCGATCTGAGGATTTCAGAAGAGCCATCCATTTCTGAAATAGAGAGTTCTCAGAAGATGGTGAACCATACATCTACATTATTTAAATCCATTCTAATGCTCGTTAAATAGTAAAATTTGCTTATCGATTATATTACCATCTGAACTGCTAGAAGATCCCCTTTTCCTCCAGAGAATAGCTCCTACTACTGCAACAACCACAGCTAAAACAGATCCAAGTGCAACCTCCAAACGATGTTGAACCACTGAAACCAACAAAACCCAGATCTAATTTGACTAGAAGTCCAATATCATTCCCCAATTTGGGAAAAAGAAAGAAAACAAGAAGTAAATTTGCCATGAAATCAGACACCCACTTTAACTATATTCACAAAGATACAACCATGTACTGAAAATCGCATTCACATAGAACCAAAACCTGAGTTATACCTCAAAGCTACTGTGCAACTGATAATTACTAATCTAATCGCCCAAGAGAAAACAAGAACAATCAATTTTATTTTTTAGTTTTGAAAAAAAAAAAATTACTTTAAATTTCCATGACCCATCAATTCAATTTCTGAGAATTCAAACAGAAAACAGATCAGATCAATTACCAGAAGAAGAACCACTGCCTAAGGACGACACTTTCACATAAAATGGCTCTGTAGAGTACCTAACAAAGCACCCAGCATTCAAAGCTCTTCCATCAGAACCAGGAAGACACCCAATTAAATTACTTCTTGCACTCTCCAAGCACTCCTTACACCCACTCATATTCACAGACCGCCAACACTGCGCAATCCCATATACAGAAACACCTGAAGACACTGAAGCACTCCCCTCCTTGTAATAATCCTTCTCTTTGTAAGCCTCAGAAGTCAAATTCTGAATCAACCCAGTTGTTTTCTCTCTGAATTGGATCTTATCAGATATGTTCTTCTGTGACCCACATACATATGTATCGGAATTGTCAATAACTTCTTGCGAGAAGTTGGATTCTCCATAACGTAGGAAGCAACTATCAAGGTAGACTCGGGCAGCAGTGGCAGGCAGGCACCCGGGCAGCTTCACTCTGCTCTCTGCATAACATAGCCTACAATCTATGTTAGAAACATAATTCAAGCACTGCCCGAGGCCGAATACATGGCCGGAGGTGTTGTCACCGGAGACAGACACCCCAAAGCCGTTATTGGCTACTTTTCTAGATACAATTTCCATGGCATCAACAAAATTCACATCAAAGGATTGAATATTGACCGCTCGGGTTTGGCCACAGATGCGTCGGAATTCGAACACCGAGCTATTATCGGAGGCCGCGGAGGTGGTGGTGGTGGAGGAGCAGCAGAGGGTGGCAAGGAGGAGGCTGAAGAATAATATTGATGACACCATCTGTGAAGGTTAGCTAATGATTGCCAAAGGACTGAATTTTGTTCCCTGAAACTCCATGGTTAATGGATTCTTGTGCTATGATTTCTGCAACTTTCTTCTTCTCTTCATCTATTTTTTCTTCTCCTCTTCATCTATTTTTCTACAAAGAATCACAAAATGAGCATTAAATATAACTAATATTATATTTTATTAATGTAGTTTGAATGCTCCTTGGACATGAAGAAGAAGTGTGATTCAGATTGTTAGGTATTAGCTGTTAGCCTCATTTATTAGTTAAATGACGATGTTGCCCTTCAAACCTAAAATAAATCTTTAGATGTCAATGATTCTTACAATTTACCCAAAAAAATAAAAAATAAAAATAAAAAGAAGAAGAAAGAAGAAGGAATGTAACGGAGGTGGCCCAGTAGAACCAATAGTCTATCTTATCCTTAGTCAGGCCCTACCTTGCATTTTTTTTTTTTTCCTAACAAACAGTCAAGGGTCCGGGCCGTGTGGAGGGGAAAAAAAAAGAGGTATTGTATTGATAAACGGTCTAAACCTATCTGATTGGAATACTTTATCTAGAAATTTTGATGTTTTCCGTTAGGGAAAGGATCTGCTGCACCCAAAGTAGTTCCCCCCCGCCCTCCCCCCCCCCGCGGCACAAAAGGTGAGGTTTATAGAGTTAAAACAGTAAAAACAATTCTAAAATGGAAAAATAGGTACCCATAAAATGGGGTTTATAGGGTTAAAACCATAAAAAAAAAGTGTTCAAATGAAACATTTGCTCCCTGTTTAAAAGAGTTACCAAATTCAAAAAGTCATCACATGTCAGCTTGTGGTGTGGGGACACGGAAGAATATACTGTTTTGGGTGCAGCAGATCATTTCCCTTTATGTTATTATTACATATGATTACTTTCGAGAATTTATACATGGAAACAAATGTCTTGTCCAATATTTGGTATGTGCCACCATGTCCTATACAAAACCTGATGCATAGAGGATTAAAACGGCAAAAACAATTTTCAAATGAAAAAATTAGGTACCCATATAGGGTGTATAGGATTAAAAACATAAAAAAATAAAAATAAAGTGTTCAAATGAACTTTTGCTCCTTATTTAAAAGAGACAGCCTGTGTTGGGAGGACACTGGAGGACATAAAAACTCCATAACTAAACATATGTTCCCTAGACTATAATTCTATTCCATTCCAACATGATCCTTTCAGAAATGGGAACGTGGCCATAGGTTTGGTGGTAAAAGTGAGCACGCAACCATGCATGACTTGTGACTAGTCAATCCTTGGGAGTGTGGACATTTTGAGGATTGTATGGAACTAGAGATGGAGAAATGTTGAAAATGAGTGGGAGCAATTACTCGAATATGTTAAAAATGAAAACAACGAACAATGAGAGAGAGAGAGAGAGATTATAAGAACAGGATCTCCTACATCCAATTTGTCTGTCCCCACACACAAAGGGTGGGATGTATAGGGTTAAATTTGTAAAAACAGTTTTCAAATGAAAATTAGGTACCCATAAAAATGGGGTGTATTAAGGTTAAAACCGTGAAAAAGGTCTTCAAATGAACATTTGCTCCCTATATTTAAAAGAGGTCCCGAATTCAAAAAACCACTACATGCCAGCCTGTGGTGTGGGGACACAGGGGAACAGAAAATTTGGGTGTAGGAGATCCTTTCCCTTATGCATATATTTATACAAAAAAAAAAATCTATTGTTCATTTGGTACATAAAATAATCCTTGGTTTTAATCCCAAATTTATAATATGAGAAAAGAATTAACATGAATATATCTTTGCTCAAAAATTTCACCATCTTGTATCTTTTTGTAAATTTATCTTCTCATTGTGCATATTAAATTGCTAATAATCTCTAAGCCCTCACAAGTTTACATATTACATTTATATGCACATTTTTACAAACAATTTAAAAGTTTGTGGTACCAGAAAACTTACCGTTGCTCTCAATTGTGATCTTCATCATTTTATGTTACACTTTATATTGTTGCATCTTATGTTGTTCTAAGTTGTTTATTAAGTGCACCTTAAAAGATCAGAAGATGCTGTTTCAATATATCAAATAAGCTTTTCAATACCATATAAAAAAACTCGAAATCGAAAAAGTACATATAATCCAAGAACAAAATGATTTTTTTTATTTTAAATATGGAATACAAATATGCATATCGTGCCTTATTAAAAAATGACAAATAGTGTCGGCAAAATGATTCCTATCCCACTATAGGGCCGTTAGGGGTGGCAATGTTTGACACAATCTGTCAACCCAACTCAAACTTAGCGGGTTAGGATTGACTGTAAACATGTTTCAAGTCAAATTGGGTATAACCATTTTAACACGATTAATAAATGGGCCATGATCAGGTTGACCCATATAGTTGTATACCCCTTTACACGATATGGATCTGACCCGCCAAGCTAATTACCACACGACCCATGAATCCGGCACAAAACTAGCAGGTTAGGGTTTATTGTAAATGTGTTTCAAGTCAAAGCAAGTTGATCCACTTTAACACGATCAATAAATGGGTCATGTTCAGGTTGAGCACATAGTCATATACCCTTAACTCGACATGACACATACCCAACCCGCCAACACGAAGTGCTATCCCTAAGTAGGGCTGTCAATGGTTGATACAAATCAAATATAGGCATATCCGGATTTGTATTTGTTTATTTAATTAAATTTAAATATTCTACGGATATTTACAAAAGCAATAAATACCTAAAAATTATAAAGATAGAAGACAATTGATAGATCAACAAGAAAATGGGGAACTGTCTATTGTGGGTGGGATTTGCTTAGAACTTAAAGTTAACCTAATGTAAGAATGACATTAGGAGCTGACACATCAGCATTGAAAAAAGTGATATACATTTTTTGGGAGATGCTTTTCACTTTTTGGCATTGATGTGTCAACCCCTATGGTCATTCTTACTGTAGGCTAACTTTAAGTTGTCCTACCAAATCCATAGTGTACTGGGAGCTTTCTTTCATTCAAATTGGGAATGGGAGATGAGAAATGGGTTAAGATTAAGGTTATAGTATTCATATGTTGTGTTTTACATAACATGTCCCACAATATTATAATAGAAATATTAATTATATATTAATTTCAACATATACGGATATTTTGTTAAATAATCGAATAGGATATAAATGCATTTGAATCCAATATTAGTAGATCAAATACGATGAATCAAACATTGATAACAATTGGATAATTGACAGCCTTAGCCCTAAGGGCCATATCTTCCATTATTCTTTTTTGTTTTTTTAATTTTTTATATACTTCCATTAGATCATGTACGTATATTATACAACAGATGGCCATGGAGAACTAAACAAGAGGCAAATCTAACGGATTCATTATCGGATTAATAGTCCATTTCGTTTACATCATTCCTCCACAAGACTTAACATAGGAGAGGTCACCTAATCTATTTAGCAAAAAAAATCTATGTAACCCACGTCACACAGGATTTTCTCCGATGCAGACCGTATCCCTCGCTAGCCACGACTATTTTTTCTTAGAAGTTTTCCATTTCATTTAAGGGCCTCTCTCTCTCTCTCTCTCTCTCTCTCTCTCTCTCTCTCTCTCTCTATATATATATATATATATATATATATATATATATTCAGGTTGTAATCCATTTTTAATTTTTTTGGTAGAAAGATTGTAATCCATTTGAGTCGTCTTCTTTGCCCAGTCGTTTTCTTTGGTAGACTAGCTTCTCAACTGTCCATGTCCTCCATACTAAAAAACCAACCCCAAAGAAAGAAAAAACTGTCCATATCCTTAGAAGGCGTTTGGCGGTGGCGGCCGTGGCGGTGGTGGCGTTCGTATCGGGAATCTACTGCGAAGAAATACGTCAGACATTAAAATATTTGAAAAGGACACGTTCTTAATTTCCAGTACGCAAAATAAATCAATCAATAAATAAATGACACATCAGCTCCAGCTCCACCAATCTTGCCTTATGTCTTGGATCTAGTGCGAATGTCATCAATCATACAAATTGGACGGCTACAATTTTTTTGACTTTCTTTGATTTGTCTGGGTATCATTTAAAGTAGCAACCAGAGTGGCTGAAATCGCTACCGACAATCCGTACAGCCTCACCTCCGCAACCAAACAACCCACAGAGAGGTGTTTGGCTATGGGGAAAACATGTCTGAATCGAGGATTAGCGTTGATACTCAGCTCCTGCAAGGCTTTACACAGGAAAACTTGATTTGAACTAATCTTTTGGCTCTTGTCCATGAAAGTAGGCCTCCAGAAGCCTAATCGTTGGAAAGTTATGTACATTAAAACGATAGTTCTCACTTCCTTGGATGGATGGAGAAAGACTTAAATCTTGTGTCTCATCTTAATAATAAGACTTTTTTTATTTTTTGACAAAGATAACAAGACTTAATACTTAAGAGAACCTCCATGTATATATATATATATATAGAGGCTAATTGGGCTTACATCACATTGACAGCGGCATAAGTTAGGATCCAGACTGAGTCGACACCACTGTGCACTGTCATATAATTCTGGGAATTTGACCTTGGGTCTTTCTCCAAAAATATAAATTATTTTTCGGCACTGATGTGTTTGTCCCTAATGCAGAATGGATTTTAAGCATGGGTGGAGTCAGGATTTTCACATTTGGGGCGGGGGGGGTGGGGGGGAAGGGCAAACCAAAGGATTATGTGCGCTCCCTGAACAGGTGCCAACGGTATGTCCACAATCAGAGGGTGACATGTCATATTAAAAAAGTGAAAAACACCCCCTAAAAAGTGTAAATCACTTTTTCAATGTGATGTGTCACCTGCTGGTTGCAGACACACTGTTGGCACCCATTAAAGGGTCAGGGGCAAGGATTCTCCAGAATTTTAAATCATCTCTAGTCTCAAAGGATAGGTACCACTCCATTAGCAATCTCTGCGTGACATGTGGCCTGACAAAGGGTGTTTGGGTTAATACACAAGGGTTAAAGGAGGTATTATGGTAAATATACAATTAATAAGTACTTGTGTATTTATTAATCAAAATAGATGTTCAGGACACCAGGTGACTTCACATGGAATAAAATGGGCAGTGGTTGGATGAAATTTTAAATTCCCACCCATTTTATTC
>JAOXJP010133898.1:0-13526 GCA_025762735.1 Platanus orientalis | reverse complement strand
CAATCTCTTAGATCTGTTTGTCATGCTTTGAATCACTTCAAGCATCTCTATATATATAGAGATTACTAACCACCATCTTAGACTTTAACAGCCACCAAGTTGGACTTTGGTTAACTATCAAGTTGGACTTTAACAACCACCAAGTTGGACTTTGGTTAGCCACCAACTTGGATTTTAACAGCCACCAAGTTGGATTTTAGTTAGCCACCAACTTGGACTTTGATTAGCCACCAATTTGGATTTGTCTCTGAGTTGATTCTAATTCTGAACCGAGTTAAATAAAAAACTAAGTTGCTGAGTTGAATCGAACTGAGTTGAATTGGCATTGTCTTCACATACAACAATCTCCCACTTGAAGACGCATGCCCCGGGCTTCCACAGGCTCTGACTTTGTCTTTTTCAGCTTAGGCATCTTCTCTGACTTCAGTACCGAAGTCCAACTAAAGCTTTGCGCCTCTCCAGTTTCTTAATTCTAACCACCTTTGTTAGCATGTCAGCAGGGTTTTCATTTGTATGGATCTTCTCTAGTCTGAGAAACCCATCCTCCAATAATGACCGAATAAAATGATACCGCACATTTATGTGCTTTGTTCTGGTGTGGAATGTGGGATTTTTCGTCAGATGGATTACACTCTAGCTATCACTACACAACCTGCTCTTCACCTACTTCCGATTGAGCTCCTCCATGAAAATTTGCAGCCACACCATTTCCTTGCTAGCTTTTGTTGCTACAACATATTCAGCTTCAATTGTAGAGAGGGCCACAATTTTATGTAATTGTGATGAGCTGACTGTTGCACTGCTTAGGGTGCAGACATATCTTGTGGTGCTCCTTATACTAGGTGTACATCAACATATCCCTGCAATGTGATCTCTGACCCTCCGAAACAAAGGGTCAAACCAGTGGTTTTCTTCGAGTATTTAAGGATCCACTTTATTGCCTCCCAGTGCCTCTTTTCAGGGTTGCTCATGTAACGGCTTACAACTCCCACTGCATATGCAATGTACGGCCTAGTAAAAACAATTGCATACATAAGGCTGCCGATTGTCGAGGCATAGGGCACCTTGGCCATGTAGTCTTACTCACACTCTGTCTTGGGAGCTTGCTCTTAAGTGAGCCTGAAATGACCTACCAAAGGTGTGCTTACAGGTTTTGCATCCTGCATGTTAAACCTGTTGAGCACCTTCTGTATGTACTCAGCTTGGGACAGCTTCAACATTCATCTTTTCCTGTCCCTGCTAATCCTCATGCTGAGGATTTGGTTTGCAGCATCCAAATCTTTCATCTCGAACTCTTCGGATAGTTACTTCTTCAAATTTCTAATCTCCTTCGTGCTCGATCCTACCACAAGCATATCATTAACGTATAGCAAGAGAATGATATAGTTGTCGTCAAATACCTTAAAGAAACAACAATGGTCGGCATGACATCTTGTGTTGCCCTTGCTTGACATGAACTTGTCAAATTTGATGTACCATTGTCAGGGTCCCTGCTTGAGCCCGTAAAGGCTATTCTTTAATCTGCATGCAAGTTTCTCCTTCCCAAGTTCTTCATATCCCCATGGCTGATGCATGTATATTTCCTCCTCAAGATCTCCATGGAGGAATGTAGTCTTAACATCTAACTGCTCCAGATGAAGGTCTTCTATCACCACAATACTGAGAACTATTCGGATCGTGTTGAGCTTCATGACCGGAGAAAAAATCTCAGTGAAGTCAATCCCTGTCTTCTGTTGGTAGCCTTTCACCACTAATCTTGCCTTATACCGCTTCGTTCTGTCATGCTCTTCTTTGAGCCGGTAAACCCACTTGTTATGCAATGTCTTCTTGTCTTTTAGCAAGTGAACTAAATACCATGTTTGATTTTTCTAGAGTGATTCCATCTCTTCCTGCATGGCTAGCTCCCACTTGGCTTGGGAGTCTACTTGTATTACTTCGTCATAGCTTTTATGTTCACTGTTATCCATGAGCAATAGATAATATAAAGTGGGAGAGTATTGTTGTGGCGGTCTCGTTATCCGAGTGGACCTCCTAACAAAGTGAAGCAGTGTCTAAGGTTCACCTTGTGATTATGCATCACCACCATATGTGTCCTCACCTTCGCTTGTTTTTACCACTTCCTCTTCCGTCACCTCCTCTAAATCCATCTTTGTGGTACTGACTTCCTTTTACAGATTTTTGTCTTTGTATAAGATAACCTCATTGAATACAACGTCCTTGCTTCTAATGACCTTTCTACTTTGATCATCCCAAAAGTGATAGTTGAACTCATCCCCACCATATCCAATGAATGTACACCGTCGAGATTTTGCGTCGAGCTTATTTCTCTTCTCAGGGTCAACATACACATAGGCCATGCATCCAAATACCTTGAGGTGAGATAGCTTCACCTCTTTGCCCTTCTATGCTTCTTTTGGAATTTTGTTTTCCAAGGGAGTGGATGGCCCAAGTTTGATGAGGTAGGGAGCAGTATTTACCATGTCTTCCCAGAATTGCTTGGGCAAACTAGCATGTAGCTTCATGTTATGCGTAAGCTTAGTGATGGTCTAATTCATTTGTTCTACCACGCCATATTGTTGAGGTGTGTTTGGAATGGTCTTCTCTCTTCGGATTCCCGAATTAGCACAGAAATCCTCGAACTCTTTGCTACAGTTTTCTCTACCATTGTCTGACCTTAGACATTTTAGCTTCATGCATATCTCTATCTCTACCAGTGCTTTCCATCGTTTGAAAACTTCAAACATTTCCATCATTTACTTGAGGAAGTACAACCAGAGTTTTTGGGTAGTGTCATCAATGAAGGCGACGAAGTAAAGTGAGCCACCAAGAGAGGACACCTGAGTCGGTCCCCATACATCAGTATGGACCAACTCTAACTTGTGTTGCTTGTGCGTCTGCCCCGTTTTGGAAAAATTCACCTTCTTTTGCTTGATGTAGGTGCAATCCTCGCATAACTCCAGGTTCAGGGTCTTAAGCCTTGCTAGCTTCCCTTTTTTAGAGAAGTGCTTTCATTCCTTTCTCACTCATGTGGCCGAGCCTCCAGTGCCGCATGGTAGAATATGCTCTAACATCGGCTACCGCGATCAAATTGTTGGCGACTTTAGCAACGTAAAGACTTCCGTCTCTCTTGCCTTGAGCCACCACCATAGCTCCTTTAATGATTTTCCAAGAGTTGTTGGAGAAGGTTGCAATTGCACCGTTGTCTGCCAATTGCCCCACAAAAATGAGATTCCGTTTTAGGCAAGGAACATGCCTAACATCGGTTAATTTCTAGACCAATCCATTGGGCAATCGAATTTGCACATTTCCTTTGTCGACAATGTTGTAAGGTTCATCATTGTCGAGGTATACTTTGCCGAAGTCTTCAAGTACATAGTTGATGAAGATGTTTCTTTGCGAGGTAGCATGAAAAGAGGTTCCCGAGTCAATGACCCATGACTCGGACTTGTTCTCCATTATGAAAACTAGGGCATCCAGATCATAATTACCCGTGACGTTTATGGTCGGGTTTTCCTCCTGATTCTTACCCTTATTTTTCAAGGACCTACAGTCCTTCTTGAAGTGGCCCTTCTTGCCACAGTGCCAACACTCACCCTTCATAGGTTGCTTAGACTTTTCTCTCCTTGATTTAGACCTTCCCTGATGTAGTCCTCATGCTAAGGACCTTCCTATGTTCTCCATGTTGAGTGTGTTTTCAAATGACGATTCACTGGAAGTTTTCCTCTAGACCTCCTCACTGAGCAAGATGCTCACCACATCATCCACCTTGAGTGTGGATGTGCCTGAGGAATTACTCAATGTCATCACCACACCATTTTAGCTTTCTGGCAAAGAGGATAGTATTAATAGCGCCCGGATCTCATCTTCAAACTTGATCCCAACAAAGGATAAGTAGGTAGTGACCGTATTGAACAAATTGAGATGTTCAGCCACAGACCCACCCTCAACCATCTTCATAATGAAGAGTTACTTCATCAAGAAAACCTTGTTAGAAGCCAAAGGTTTCTCATACATCTTAGAGAGAGCCTTTATAAGATCCTCTGTAATATTCTCATTGGCTATATTGAAAGCCACCAATGGGGAGAGGGAAAGACAAATGGTTCTGAGGGCCTTCTAATCAAGGACCTCCCATTCTTTGGCTTTCATGGTCTCAAGTTTCTTTGCCACACCTCCCATCGAAAGATAGAGACTTTTCTAATAGAGGTTATCCTTTATCTACATCTTCCATAAATTGAAGTTCGAGTCGTTGAACTTCTCAATGAAGTAACTTCCTTCTTCACCCACCGCTCCCACTTGAACCAAGGCTTTGATACCAATTGTTGAGAAAGAAAGAACAAAAATCTCACAAGAGGCACAAGATTTACGTAGAAAACCCTTTAGGGTAAAAAAATTACGGATGGTTCAAACCGAACCAAATAATCCACTAAAGAAAGAGTATTATAATTACAAGAGGAGTAACCTTACATTTTATCTCATTGCACCCTAGAAACAATCCTGCTCTCACTCTCTCTTTTTCAAATCCTAGAATCAAGTCAACTCTAAAGCACTCTTCCATCCTAACCCCATAGCTCTGCTCGCTATGCTTTTAATCCCTTATATAGAGATTACCAACTACCATCTTAGACTTTAGCAGCCACCAAGTTAGACTTTGGTTAGCTACCAACTTGGACTTTAAAAATCACCAAGTTGGACTTTGACAACCATCAAGTTGAACTTTGGTTAGTCACTAAGTTAGACTTTAGTTAGCCACCAACTTGGACTTAAACAGCCACCAAGTTGGACTTTGGTTAGCCATCAATTTGGACTTGTCTCTGAGTTTATTCTAACTCTGAACCGAGTTGAATAAAAAACTAAATTGCAGAGTTGAATCGAACTGAGTTGAATTGGCATCGTCTTCACATACAATAGCTAGCTGGATAGAGATGCATGATAAGCTCAGAGAGAAGTATATTCCTCGTCACTATCACACTAGACTTTTCAAGCAGTTTCTTGTTATCTGTCAGAAATCATCTAGCTTCGTAGACTACATCACAAGGTTCAATGATGGTAGATTAAGATGTAGCATCCATAAAAATCTAGAGATGACCATCACTCGCTTTAAGATGGGGCTTTGACCTAAGATTCAAAATGAGCTAATACCCTACTACATCACCACCCTAGAGCAACTCTACAGGATAGCACAGGACATGGAGAGATACGTGAAGCCTTTGGCTCCACGACCTCAGGATTCTAGATGCCCAGATGGGAGGTTTACTTCAGGGGGCCATCCACCTAGAGTTAGTCATAAACCTTCTAGATATGGCCCGATGCTTAATCAAGGAAAAGAAAAGGCCAGAGCTCGTTCATTAGGTGATCCTAATAGGTGCTACAAGTGTGGTGGGGTAGGCCATTATTCCAAGGCGTGTCCACGCAAAGAGCCTACTCTCTGCGTAGAGGATAACACCGAGGAAGAGATGCATGGAGATCAACAAGCATTTGATGATGAGACTGGCATAGATGAGGTTGTTGATCCCTTATAGGCCTCGAGTGATGATGATGGAAAGGGGGGATAGTTAACTAACTGTCACGAGACCTTCCTATTCTAGCTATCCCTCATTCCCTTCGCCCATTTAGGTGGTGAGATGTGCTCTCACCCAGGCTACTCCAGATGAGGATTGGCGGCGGACTACCATTTTTGTACCATTGCCAAGTGTGTTGAGAAGACCTATGGAGTTATCATAGACAGTGGAAGCTGCATAAATGTGGTTTTTACTGATAATGTAAAGCAGCTCGGACTCACCACCGTCCCACACCCTCAGCCCTACCGAGTGTCATGAGTAGATTCCTCTTCTTTTCCTGTCACCCATAGATGTCATGTGCTTATCTAGTTTGGCCAGTACTAGGACAAAATATGGTGTGATGTCATGCCTATGGATGTAGGGCATATGACCCCATGTCGATCTTGGCACTTTGATTTGAACGTCATGTTGTATGGAAGGACCAACACATGTGTGTTCGAGTTAAAGGTCAAGAAAATTAAGCTCACTCCTCTTTCACCAAAATCCTAATCTGGAAGCAAGAGTCTAGTGAATAAAGGGAAGGATGTGAAGGGTTCTTACCAGAAGACCTTGAATATCCTTAGCCCTAAGGAGTTTGAGCAGGAGGTTCAGGATGATGCACCAGTGTTTGCATTAGTCACTAGAGTAGTGACCCCTAATCCTAGTTCTGATCTCCCAGCGGAGGTAGAGTCTCTCATCAGAGAACTTCGAGAGATGTTCCCTAAGGATTTACTAGATGAGCTTCCACTGATGCGTGATATTCAGCACGCCATCGATTTGGTTCCTGGAGCACTATTCCCAATCTACCCCACTATAGGATGAACCCTACAGAGCATGCCGAGTTGAAGCGACAAGTGGATGAACTGTTGAAAGATGGTTTCATCAGGGAGAGTATGAGTCCATGTGTCATACTCATGCTTCTTACACCGAAGAATGATGGTTCCTGGAGGATGTGTGTTGATAGTAGGGTCATCAATAAGATCACGATACGGTATAGGTTTCCCATTCCTAGGCTTAACGACATGTTAGATATGATGACAGGGGCTACTATATTCTCCAAGATCGATCTTAAGAGTGGTTACCATCAGATTAAAGTTAGGTCAGGGGATGAATGGAAAACCACCTTCAAGACGAAGGACGAACTGTATGAGTGGCTTATCGTGCCCTTTGGACTGTCCAATGCTCCAAGTATTTTTATGAGGGTAATGACACAGGTATTGAGACTCTACATAAGGAAATTTCTAGTTGTATGCTTTGATGAGATTCTTATATACAACCCTAGTAGGGAGGTTCACTTGAGCCATCTGTGAAGTGTATGTGAGATACTCCGTAGGGAGAGTCTATACGTGAATCTTAAGAAGTGTGAATTAATGACACCGAGGATTATCTTCTTAGGATTTATTGTATTAGGTGAAGGTGTGACCGTTGATCCTGATTAGATCAAGTGTATTGTAGAGTGGATTGTGCCTACTAGCATTCATGAGGTTCGTAGTTTTCATGGCTTAGCCACATTCTACATGCGGTTCATTCGGGGATTCAGTTCCATCATGGTACCTATCATGGATTGCATCCGTAAAGCTAAATTTAAGTGGACCAAGGCAGCAGCCAGGGCCTTCCAAGAGATCAAGTCAAAGATGGCTGAAGCTCCTGTCATACGACTTTCTAACTTCTCTAAAGTCTTTAAGGTTGCGTGTGATGCATCCGGGGTTGGGATAGGAGGTGTTCTTACTCAGGAAGGACATCCAGTGGCTTACTTTAGTGGAAAATTAAATGAAGCAAAACAAAAGTATTCCACCTATGACAAGGAATTCTATGCGGTAGTCCAGTCCCTCAAGTATTGGAGACATTACCTATTGTCGTAGGAATTCATCCTATTTTCTGACCATGTGGCTTTGAAATATCTAGGCTCCCAAAAGAAACTCAACTCACGGCATGTCAAGTGGGTGAAGTATCTTCAAGAGTTTTTCTTTGTGATTAAACACAAAGCCAACTCAGAAAACAAGGTTGCAGATGCATTGAGCAGAAAGGTCTACCTTCTACATATGATGAGCGTACAGGTCACCAGATTTGATAAAAGAGGATTATGAGCAATGTCTGAACTTTGGTACCATCTTCCACTCCTTGCAGGGCAATCAGCCAATGAGGAGCAAAGAGTATGATTCAAGACGAGTATCTCTTTTGAGGTACACACTTATGTCTACCTCACACTTTTGTAAAGGACTTTCTAATCTGGGAGATGCATGTAAGTGGTGTGGCTGACTATTTTGGTCTAGACAAGACCATTGCTCTAGTTGAGGACTGTTTCTACTAGCCTAGTTTGAAATGGGATGTGGCGAAAGTAATTGAGTAATGGTGTACTTGTCAACTTGCAAAGCAGAGGAAACAGAGTCCAAGTCTGTATTCTCCATTGTCAAATCCTTATAGTCCATGGTAGGATGTGAGCATGGATTTCATGTTAGGCTTTTGTAGTTCCCCGAGGTGACACGATTCTGTGCTAGTTGTAGTGGGTTGTTTTCCAAGATGGCTCACTTCATACCTTGTGCCAAAACTTCGGATGCCTCTAGGGTTGCTAGTCTATTTTTTTGATGATGTAGTCCATTTACATAGGTTTCACAAGTCCATAGTGTTTGACCGTGATGTTAGATTTGTCAGTTATTTCTGGAAGACATTGTGGAAAAGGATGGGTACTAGGTTGCAGTTCTCTTAGCTTACCACCCTCAGACAAATGGGGAGACTGAGGTGGTGAATATAAGTCTAGGGACATTACTTCATTGTCTGGCCGGTGAGAACCTTAGGGCATGAGATACAGTTTTATCCACTGCTAAGTTTGCCTATAATAATTCGGTTAATAGGACCACGGGTATGAATCCATTTGATATAGTCATAGGTTATAGACTCAAGGGTACTATAGACTTTATTCCTATGTCTGCATCCCAGCGTCCATCTAAGTCTATAATCTACATTTGCATCTCCTTTACATACAGTACACCAGGAGATCAGGCATAAAATTGTTGAGTAATGAAAGTATAAATAGTCGGTTAATTTGTATCGTACACATCCCGAGTTTCATGTTAATGATTTGGTTATGGTTCATTTCCGCCTTGAGCGATACCCACCTGGGATTACGCAAAAATTGCATGCTAAGAGTTCGGGACCTTACAAAGTTCTAAACAAAATTAGACCTAATGCGTATGTGTTTGACATTCTATTGACTTAGGGATTAGCTCCATTTTCAATGCGGAAGACCTTGTACCCTACCATGGCCATTCTACCCCAGACTTTGAGCCTTTTGCAGACCCACAAATACTAGTCCATCAGCCTCCTCAACCTATACCACCATTACCACATGTCACTACTCGCAGAGAGAAGATTAAGGCTATTGTAGATTATCAGAGTATTTTCACTAGACAGGGAGGTTATCAGAGGTACCTCATCAAGTGGAAGGGCCGACCAGATATTAACAGTACATGTCTCACTGAGAATGAATTGCAATAGCTTAACCTAGACATTTTGAAGCAGTATAGCAGCCGTCTAGCATCAGAGGCGACTTCTTCTCAGGAAAGGAGAGTTGATGAGGACATCATATCCAAGCAGAAGTTTTATGTCTATCAGAGACAGTGCAGGAGGGTTGTGCCCATGTTATGGTTTTACTAGCATATTTATTTTTATGTTTTGTTCCCTAACACATTATTTGAGGGTAATTTTGTCTTAGTAGCATATTTAGTGGTATTTTGGTTATTATATGTAGTGTAAGGTTATTTTGGGCATGATATTATGCGATGGGGGTTTGTCTTATTTTAGGTTGTAATAAGCCTGGCCATGGGGGCTATAAAAAACATCCCACACAACCAACACTTGTTTTATGATGAATAATATGCAAATTAAGTTCACACGTTTTCGCTCGTTGTGTTCTTCTTCTTCTTCCTCTTGTGGATGCAAGTGAAGTGCAGTAAAACCCTAGAATTGGTCTAGGATCAATTCTAGTTTAACGGTGGTAGTAGAGGATACTCCCTCTCCCCATGGGTCAAAGGTTTTCTCTCACCTTTTTCTTGATTTGTCATTTTGAAAAAAAAAATTCATAATTTTCCAAGTCAGAGTTATAGTAACACTGGGGAATTGACTTCTTGCAAGAGAAAGATTGACAGTAGGGTATTCCCATTACCCTATAAAAAGCAAGGATTAAAGCTCAAATTAGAGAGGCCTGCCAAAAATTGACAGTGTTTTATTTTGCAGAGGTAAGATATCTAGGCATGCTTCTAGTTTGAACTACTCCTCATGTTTTGGAACCAGCCCTACAATCTAGGAGTAGGTTTTTTTATTTTTTTATTTTGGCATCTCCTTTATTGGTTCAAGACCTCCACATGACTCCAAGAAAAGAGGGACCCACCCCAAAGGGCCCCACCAAGTGTGAGAAAAATATGAGTTTTCCCAAAATATGCGTTAAGATGCTTATTTTCTAACTTCTAAGAGAATGGCTCTATACTCCTAACTACCAGGGATTTGAAGGCAAGGTTTTGGGAGGGTCCTAAGGCATTAAAAACGATCCTAGAGGGGTTGGAATCCCTCCCAAAAAACTCACCCATGCTTGTTGTGCTACTGTGTAGGAAGCGTTAAAAGGGCAATTTTGGTGACTTCACGAGAATCAACGTAGCTCCCAATTCTCTAGGGCTTTCATCACAAGGTTTTAGGGAGTCATCCCTAGCTCATGGACGATCTTTCACAAGAATCAACGCAGCTCCCAATTCTCTAGGCTTTCATCGCAAGGTTTTAGGGTGTCATCTCTACCTCCTGGACGATCCTTTAGCACCTAGGCTCCCTCCAAAATCTAAAGAGAAGTACATGATCTCATCTGCTGCAATCCAAGCTAACGTTAGATCATCAACAAGGGTATATACCTATCGGCCACTTCAAAACATAAAAGAAGGGGATAATTTTTTATTTGTTTTGGCATCTAAATCATTCCTAGAGACATTCTCACTCCCAACAGCAGTTGTACAGGTAACTTTGATTTTTTTTTTCCGGACCTATTTTGAATCCTAGAGTGGTTGGCAAGTGGTGTTTTGGGTGTACTGGCTGAGTACTGATGAACTGCTGTAGACATATTCTTTCATTCAGAAATATGACGCCCCTACCTCTAAAAACCTATTTAACCTTTGCCTAAAGAGTTTCTCATACTTTTTCTTAATTATTTGTGATCAAATCATGACCCTTTACCCTATTTTTTCTTAGTTTTAAGTGCTTTATACTATTCTGATTTCTCTAGACAGCAAATACACATGGGGTAATCTGTATTTCAATTTTGTCATGCATATAGTTTAGGACTTATTTTGTTTAAGTACTTTGTAGACATTTAATTCTTATCATGCTTATTGAATTAAACCAAATCTTGGTTTGAATTCATGTGTAGATATGCGAGTAGAAATCTTATATATGTTTGATCATTACTTTTATTAATTTTATGTCTGACTCTTTTATGCACACACTCACAAATCCATATGCATGCTGCATCAGTTTTGCTAAGTTGTCTATAAGGCAATAAACAGAAATCTTCTTCCTCACTAATAAAGAGAAAATGGGAAAATATATTGGCGTTCTCAACCTCTCCACACAGCACAACGCTAGGAACTCTAAAGGAAACCACTTCAACAACCTATAATACAAATAGTAATTCTTTTTAATATTTAGGCACTCTCCATAGCTTTTGGATAATCCAAGTCCTATAGAAACTAGGATTTCACAAAAGGGAAGTAGAATTAATTTCCAAATAAAAAAACAGTTCCCAAAGTCAACATCAACACTACTCCTATTCCAATGGCTGCAAGCATGACATCGATCAACATGATACAAGACAGAAGTTAGGATTCAAGATAGTAGTTTAGATTAAACAGTAGTGACCACATATGATTTAACTATTTATATAGGAGTCTCAACAAACCTTGTAACATAGTTCATCTTTATGTCATTATTTCGTCTTGGGTGAAGTAAATTATATTGCATGTCAATTATCTAAGAATCCCAGTATTTCAGTTAAAACTCTTTCAGTTTTAAAATCCTTTCTGGGTTTTCTCTAAAAATCTAAGAATCTGAATGGAAGCCCCATTGCTTATGTGCCCGCTTCCCAACAATCTTACCTTTCAACTGTGAATGTGAACTGAACACACAAAGCCATTGGAGGTGAGGGCCACCATAAATTTGTTACCCTACATATTCGATTGATTGTCTGAAGAAAGGGGTTGATCAGCCCATGAATCAGTCTCGGGTGGCAGACTTCAGCTATTATCCCTCAGCCACAATGCAAAAAGTCATTTTTTCACCCTTATTTATTAAAAAGTGTCATCCCCAAAATTCTCACCGTCTGATTGGACTGAAGTCTAACATATGTCTGACTGATTCTATGATTAAAGTCGACATTTCTATGAAATTCCAGCCAACAGAAAGTCATTAAATGTAGGGGAGAAGCACAAATATACAATGGGTTATGAGTTTGATGTGGCTAAGGACATCATACACATGACTAAATGAACAGTCCAAATTTTTCATGTCACTCTTCACGTGGCAGAAAACCCCTTTAACGTTCAATTTTAAGATTATTCGTGGCGAACTTTGACCAATTAGTCCTCTGCCATGTTGCAAGATGAGTAATTTTCTCACCTTTGCTTGTATGATAAATTAAAGAAACAGAAGTGCTATTAATCAATATATATACACCAAAATCACGATTTTTCCCCCTTAATCTATGCATTTTCTGCTCTCGGAAAACCTTTTTGACAGTTCAAATAAATACAGAAAAATACATGGTTGGGATCATCTGTTTTAAGCTGATATTTGGTCTAGTAATCTCTAAGATGGGTGTGCCATCTAGTTAGTCCTGATCCTCTTATCATGAGACACATCGCAAGTTATAAAGGCTCCAAACCAGGCCAGACACAAGATATATTGTTAACATCAGATGAATCAAATGATTTCAATCCTCTACAGATTTTCCCTGGAGAGAAAGCCAATATACTTTGATTTTTTCACTTTTAGCAAACAGGCCATAGTACACTGATCATCTCAGGCTTTAACTTGAACAGTTAGCTTATAAATTGATTACTGGTGATGTTTAGAGCTATTCTAGCTTTGACCTCCAGATTTGTAAAAGCTGAGATGCATGCTTAACACACACTGAAAAAACAAAAGCATTAGGATCAAAAGATAAGATTCAAAGATCTTGATAATTATCTTTAAATAAAAGGATGTCTGAGCAGAACTTTCAACAATAGGCCCCTAGGAGCAGAACTTTCAACAATAGGCCCCTAGGAGACATGAATTTAAAAGTGAACACAAATTGGTAGACATCGACAGAAATGCAGTGTATATTGATGATGGCAAATGGCAATGAGGATGATGATGCATCTACAATTCCCCATTTTGTTTTGTAAAATTCATAGGGGTTTGCAGACCCCATTGTAACACGCCAGAAGAAAAGAGAAACATACAGATAAAATTAGGTAAAACAACAATGCGTAAAGGGGGAAAGAGAAATCAAGTATATATTCTGGGACAACACTTTCTCACAAGATGCAACAGTTACAACAGCCTCCCACTGCATTCTTGTTTGGCAAACTCTCTTGGATGAGTTCCAGCTTTGTGATAATGTCTTCAAATGAGGGTCGACTCTCTGGATTCTTGTGCCAGCACTCTCGAAGAAGCCTGAATGAGATAAAGGGAGCAAAGTTATTGGATGTTTAATTAAATTCATTATCAAAATACAGATCTCCAAATTTGTATGGAAATTATGTAGATGACTGGGTATGATATGGGGATGAGCACCTATGTGAATAACTGGATTTTTAGTTGTTTAAAAGGGTAAGCAAAGACCAGAAAGGTTTGGGGTTGAAGTGCTGAGAAAATACATGGAAGGTATAGTGGAATGGCAGAACTTGAAATATGACAGTTTTTTTTTTTTTTTTTTTTTTTTTTTTTTTTGGGGGGGGGGGGGGGGGGTGT
>JAOXJP010133887.1:0-13527 GCA_025762735.1 Platanus orientalis | reverse complement strand
TCTCTCTCCCTCTCTCTCTCTCTCTCTCTCTCTCTCTCTCTCTCTCTCTCTCTCTCTCTCCAATTGATTGTATAAACTCAGCTTCATTGATTTGCAAGTGGTTACCTATGATTATAATTAGATTTTATTATTGTAATTTACCAATAATTCTATCAATTAATGGAAACTCCAATGTATTGTAGGACAAACCTATTGCTTCCATATTCCACATTAAGACACTCGACTACTAGGATGAGTCACAAATAATCTTCACTGGGACAACAGCTATAGAGGAAAGCATTTATGGGTTTCTAACTTAGGATTCTTGCTAAAAGATATCTTTGCTTCTTCCAATATTCCCACCCAACATGCTACAGAACTAATGGTGGATGAGGAGGATGCCAATGAATAGACCAAACTTTGTTCATTCGGCAAAATGATCGGGAGATGGAATTTACCAAAAAAATAAGGGATAGGGCATTAGGGATTGGTTGGCTAATGCATGTGATGATTTTATGATTGAAACATGGAATGTTTTGTATTTGTATAGTATGAGTTCATGAATAGTATTTGAAAACCTGTATGTAAAAGTGTTTTCTTTTTTGAACATTTGAATGTGGATGTGTCTTTTATAGGTTTCATACATGGGGATTAGTTAACAAATGGGAAATATATCTACAAAAACTTGATATTATATATAAAAAAAAGTTATAAATAGCTTTTGAAGAGCGCAAACCAAACACACATTTTGAACTTTTATCAATATAGAAGTTACTTATCAAATATGCAAACCAAACATCCACATTAACTTGCTGTAGACACCTAAAATTTGCATAAATTGCAAATAAGGGCCTACACTCACAGATTTACATAAAAGTCCTTAAGGCTCCACATGAGTCTCAAATATGGAAATTAAGCCCAATTAAAGGGACAGGCCCATTGAACCAATGTTTGGGGTTTGTAAACTTTAACCCATGAACCACTTAGCCCACGTGTCTAGCCCACTAACAAGCACAAAGCCTATGTGGGCTACATGAAGGAATATCTACCAAATTGATTTTTTAGGGGTAAATAAGGGAAGACGTGCCAATAAAAGAATATAAAAATTCCTTTAAGTTGTATTCTCTCCAAACAGAGAAACTACAGCCAAATTTAAGACTAAAAATGTATAAAAATCCAATCAAGACCTAATCAAGGGTATTGATGGATCAAACCTAAAAAATCTATAGATACTTCCTCATACATGAAAGGGAGGACATTTGGCAAAAAACTTCAAGCAAGAAGCTGTAGAGAGAAGAAAGCTCAAAAGCATCTCCATAGCTCTCCAAAGATTTGAAGACTGAAGACATACTTTATAGTCTCTCCATCAACTACTGTTCGTTGCTAGAGAGAAGAAGATCCTTGTAGCTAAAACACACACCATAAGCACAGCCTTGAGAGCAATATTTGTGGTGGTTTTCTCCTATTTGGATCAATCGCGAAGCCCCGAAGATAAGCTGATTTGCCTGCAATCAAACACAACACATGAATCCAAGAAATATGTTGTCAGGCCCTTGGATTTCCATCAATGAGAATTAGAGGTTCTTTTTTTTTTTTAAAAGAGTGTTGAATCAAAGAGTTATATTCCATTATTTTAATACAAATATTCATTTATTAAATTTGTTACATATTTTTCGTGTTGCGGGTCTATGCACGAAATTTGTGTCTACACTCGCAAATAGTTTATCTAACAATAAGTAACTTATTTTTTAAATCAAAAGTCAGTCATAAGTTTAACCAAATGAACCCTATAGTAAGTTACTTCTCAATTTGAGCTTCTCCTAAAAACCCAAAGAAAATTTATGGTTATAATTCTTAAGTTATTTTATCACTTAGGTGGTTAGTAGATTTATATACTAAATTTATTTATTTACTCTTATTTCTTATTTCCTCATCTTATTATTATTATTTTGTAGAAGGCAATGAATTTTTTAATCAGAATTTTAACGTCTAAGATTTATGGTTGTGACCTCATCTTCGAAGGTGGCATTTTACTTAGATTACCTTATCACATACTATGTCTAATGCTTGACTCTCTGGTTGCTTTAATTTAAAGAGGGTTGTTGTTTTAATATTAGAATTCATTCTAATATTTGAAATTACTTTTATCTTGCTATGCAAATGTAATACCGTAACCCTATAGGGATAATTTTGGGAAAAAATTAGAAACATAAAAAGGAAATAGGGGGTGGTTTCAGTCGTTCATTGACGATTGAAATCCCAACCCAATGAAGAAGGAAAGAAAAAAAAGAATGTTGCCAAAAAATTGAAATCTAAAGGAATGAAAGGGGCTAAAACTTTTTGTTCAAACAAGACCCAATACTTACCAAAAAAAATAAAATAAGACCCAACTCAAGCCAGCTAGAAAGAAAGGGAGAAGAAGAGGAAGAGGAAGAAGAAGAGGAAAAGGAAGAGATAGAAGAAACAGGAGGGAGCACTTGGACTGAGGAACAACTGTGGAGCTATTAAGGCGTAGAGAAAATCCTAGAAAGTATAAGCATGAATAAGGTGAGTGAGGTTGTGTTTATAGCTAGGGCCATGTTTTGTGGGTATTTCCTCTCTTGATTTAGGTTGTAGAATACATAATGAATGTTTTTAATGTTGTTTAAATGATTTTCATACAATTACATAAAGAATTTTTCAGTATAAATTAGGGATTTTGATGCCATTCAGTTGGAGCACTTGTGAACCCCAAATTGGACACAAAATTTAGGGATTTTGGGTTGTATTAGATGCTTGAAATGATGACTATATGATTATGTTATGAAGAATTGTGGTAATCCCTAAATAGATATGCTAGAGTTTCAATTGTTGTAATGTTCTTGTTAAATTTGAAATATTCTATATCATTAGAATTTTGTATGTATTTCATTAACGTTTGATGGCAAGAAATTAGATTCTATGGCGCATAAAATTCTAGGTTATTTTCTATGTGAATTTCTTATAAATTTTAATTGCTAGAAATTTGATAGCAAGGCATAAAGAGATTTTAATTTATTTTCTCATGCTTAATGAGAATTATTTTTTACTTTATCATGATTGTTTTGTGCAAAATATAAATAATATGGTTGTTGGTTTTGAGCTTTGGTTGAGTAATTGTATGTAAATAAAACATTGATCAACTATAAGGTGTTGTCTCAAAAATCTCAATATATCTTGGATGAAAATTGTAGCATGATGAATTTGAATGGTATGTAGTGATATGAGACTAATTGTAGAAATTTTAGAAAGTAACTTCTAATGTTAGAATGATAAGAAAATCTACCTAAATGGGTTGATTCTCGTCATATTAGACCAAGTGTCATCAGTATTAGTTGTTTAATACCATGCTACTATGAAATTCTATAATTTTTACCCAATTTTATATGTGATTATGTATCTCTACACAAAACCAATAGGTGAGTGTCATATGTAGTTGACAATCCTCGTCAATCTAGTTTAAAATACTACAAATGGTGTGTTATTATTTGAAATTTTATTAAGGAAGTTAGGTCCATTTTACTAAAATGGGTTTGATTAAATGAGATCACCCAAGATTGGTGTGGATTCATTCCTTGCTTTTGTTCTTCTTGGGGGTACAAGTGGAGTGTGGTGTGTTGTAGAAATACATTCATAGACTTGTGATGGCACCGGTGGATACTAATTTTGAATTGAAATACATGTTTTTATACATGAGCTTCTAGTTGATTGTTATCGTGTTATTGTCATCAGATATGTACCTTGTTGATGTATTAGTTGTTTTATGGATTGTCGCTTATTGGTTACTTGCATACATTGATTTTGTATTGGATAATGTAGTCCAGAGGGAATTATTACATGGTAATGAGTGCTACAACATATGTGTCATGATCTGAGTCTCTAAGTAAGGACTCAAGGATGACTTTGAAGGGATACCAATAGGCAGTCACATTGGTGAGGTGATTGATTATATAGTTTGACGGAATTGTGTATGTTAGTTGAAGTTATCAGCTTTTAGACTCTAGGATAAGATGCATTGTCTAGATTTGGAATGAACAAAGGTTCATGGACTTTGTATTAGTACCTAGGGAGTTACTGAGGACACAACAAGTGTTCAATGATATATATATATATATATGGGGTTCTTATTGACCCAAATTTGGTGAGAATCCAACTATTTCCTCATGGTTGAGTTGGGGTATTCAGTAGCCTATGTTAAGAAATTATTCTCCATAATTTTGCGTACCAAGCATGAGATTATTGTTTGCTTACAGATTATTAGATTTTTTTTAGTGATAACTACAAATGATATGAGTTCCCTATATGTTCACTTTTGTATGACTTTAATGAATATATACTCTCTTTATCTAATGATTGTATTATGTGTGTGCGT
Source organism: Platanus orientalis (assembly GCA_025762735.1). Taxonomy (NCBI): domain Eukaryota; kingdom Viridiplantae; phylum Streptophyta; class Magnoliopsida; order Proteales; family Platanaceae; genus Platanus; species Platanus orientalis. Next base: position 9,158 of record JAOXJP010133887.1, on the reverse strand, counting down.
GAATTTTAATTACAGACATGTCTATTTACTAAGCTTGTAAAACTGACCCAAAAATTTTAAACCTTGCAAAGTCGTAGTCAGAGCTTAGGTAAAGAGTAGATTTGCAATGCAACATGATATCTAGTTATCAAGTGTTTGACGTATTTTATTCTTAGATTACCGATAGATAAAGTCATGGAATAGAAGAAGCTTTGTATTGAACTCTTTGTAGTTTATTATTTTGGAAACCTTTTTAGTTAGATTTATTGTTTCTGGATTTATTAAGCAACTATTTTGATATTATTCTTTTATTTATTTTTATGAATGTGAATGAATGGATGGTTGTTATTCGGTGGATAGCTAGAATGATGAATATCGATTATTATTGGGAGTGTTATATATGACTATTAGGTACTCACATGTTATATAAATGAGGTTATTATTCATTCCCCAATGACCACTTTACAACCGTTAGAAATTTTGGATGGTTTTCTTCCCCCACCAACCTATGTGTTTACAGGAAAGCAAAGGAAAATGATCTATTATCGCATCACAAAACTTGCTGCATATATGAGCATTTGGGGGCATGATAGCAAATGTAGTATTTAAATCCTACAATATCACAATAATTTGCATGTAATTGAGTTTGAGACTCATATTACATGCCAAAAGTCTAAAATAAAGGTACTTAAAGCAATGTTAGTATTTTCTTTTTCTACTCTTAAGTTGATTTCATCACTTGAGTATCTATGATCAAAGTAATAATTTGGTTGTTTTCATTGTACTTGAAATGGGTTGTCTTGGAGTTGAAGTTTTTTTTTTTTTTTTTTCTTTTTTTGAAGATTTTAATACTTAGGTAAGTTTTGATTTGGTTAACTTTATTTAAATTATTTAAACTAAAATTTGAAAAATATTATTGATATTTATTTAAGGAACCAAATAAGATTTGAGTCAGTTTTCTTTCTTTATTACGCAATCTACACACTTCAACCTTCATCCATTTTTAACGATGATCTTAATAACATGTACTTACACTTATGTCAAAATACAGCTCCCAATCTTTCTTGAGCAAAAAACTTGGTATAATATCCTTGTATTAGATTATTATTTTATTGTTTATAGGTTTGATTGCTGTGATTCTTGACATTTCGTTACCAATCCAAATTGTCATTGTGATTTTCAACCACTTTGGATGAGCCTGTTTGGGCAACTGCAACACCAGCCTCATTCATAACTCCAACATCTACTAACCTCCAAAGCATAGTATCCTCTTAGCATCAACCTCAATAACATGCCCATCCTCAACTCCATGCACAAAGCCATGCTTTAGTAATTGCACAATGTCATGTGCATCCACAAGTCAATGCCCAAGAACAACTTCAACAATTACTACAACTACAACCTAATGAGCACCAACATCCTCAGCCTATCCCCAAAATAATTAACCCTCTTAATGATTATTATTATTATTATAAAAAATAAGCTTCTAATTATAACTTAAGTATATGCATCTTTAATTGCATAGGTAAATAAATCCCTAATTAGATTTCTAGTCCTTCATTGAAGTAGTACATTTATTTTTTCTTACTTCCAATCTCACCATTTGCTTAAAGATTATTTACATTATTTTTTTATTTGAAATTATATACCAATATATGTGTACAGACAACTATGCAATCCTAACTGCAATGCTCGTGCAAATTCGCATGGGTTCATTATTAGTTGTTAGTAAAAAGGAGTTCGGAAATGTTGAAATGTCAATTTTAGCATTTTGTTGTCCAATTAGGGTTGAAAACTTGGATTAGCCAAGTAACTTGTATTATATTAGATAAAGTTTTCAAAGTGATATGAATATGTTTTCATATTATTCAATTCAGATTTAGTTAACAAGATACTAAAGATTTTTAATTATGATATTTCTTAGTTTGTATCTCTTCAATCAATTCATATATAGATTTTAACTGAAATTATATAAGTTGTGCACTGTATATAAATCATTCACTGTATATATCATCTACTTTCAGAGATTTTAAACAGAACATACATTAAAAATAATGTAAGTGATCATTTAACATATAAAATGTTCTACAATGAAGATAACAAATGTTTTGCATAAGCCACTTTATGGTTTATAACTTTTTCTAGTAGGTTTTAACAACAATTAGTTGATTTTAGAGACTAACATAATAAAGATATTATTATTAGCAAAAAATACTATAGGGATTTAACTAATAAATTAAATTGAATATACCCGATTTGTATAGTTTGAGATCAATGAACCAAACGTATCATTAGATTTGAGAAGAATCTGTATCAAGACTTCAACCTGACAATGAAGAGATTGAAGCTCAAATTTTAGAGGCAACTGACTCGGATTGGTGCCGTTCATGGTACACTACCCTTAAAGTGGACACGTAAGGCTCTAATAATGCAGCCACCTGAATTAAAGTCCATCTTTAGGGAATACAACAACTACAACCTTCATTGTGACTTGGACGTTAGCCAATCTTAGTTCTCTAATAATTCGTCCCTAGTTACCAAATGGTTAGTTCAGTGAGTTAAAATTGGCTTTTACTGTTTCAATCTCTAGTATTTACTATAGACAATGGGTTAAAAGGGTATAATGGTCTTCAAATTAGTTACCCTAACTTGAGTTTTTATTTCTGGGAAACTCATTCTAATTACTATAGTATATTAGTAAGATTAAAACTAGTTACTCCAACTTGAGTTTCGGCCTTAACTTGAATGACCAAATTGTTGATCATCTAAGTTTTGGCACATGGTTAATTAAGAACTTAGTTGAGTTTCCCAGTTAACTACTAAGTTTTAAAATAATGACTTTAATTAACAAAGGTAACTTTCTTTAATTCATATAAATGAGAACATGAGAAAATATGACCTGACAAGCCTCATGAAGGTAAAAGGAATGAAATTCATTGAACTTATTGGCATGGGAATGACTAAGAGAGTAGTTATAAGTGTAACACTCCCAAACCTGGACTCGGATAACATCCGCATGCGCCCATACTCAGATTGTTACATTAAAATTTGTTCTATATTTCATATTCAAATAGACCAATTATTTCAAAGTATATTTAGATACTCTTTTACCTTTATAGTCCATATCTTATATGGTCATTCATTTAAGCTATAATCTTACAATTCATTACATTCAATTATGTGTGAAAGTGTAAAAACATTTACTTATACCTTACCATAGCCATACCATTCACAATAGTGTACAATAGAAACATATAAACCACAATGGTTCCATTCATTCACATCACTCCGTAGCGGGAAAATAACCATCTAATATCAATATTCATATAACATGTCCATGAAACTAAGTAATCGTCGCTCACATACTCCCAATCAAAGGTGGGAGTTCAAAATCCGCACTATGTTCATAACATTATAATCCATCATAAATATATTTATTACATTCATCCGAATAAAAGTAGTGAGACATTAGAATGTAAAGTCCTCATCTCGTTTTTTTTACACTAATCCCATCTACCATGAATCACCTTCATACATCATCAGTCTGTCACGTACCATTGTAACCTGTGCTAATTGAGGTGAGCTTGATGGGTTCAACAAGTACAAATGCAAATCATATCTAAATGATAATAGATATAGTTTACACACAGGTTTTACTTAGTAACATAAGCATAGATAGCAATATAAAGGTCAAAATATAGGAAGTAATAGTATATTAGTCCATGGATGTAAATAAATAAGTTAAATACTCATAATATATACCATGGACAATAAAGGATCACGTATCACAATGTAATGATAAGTGTATCATCTTTCACTTTTGGAATTAGTCAATAAATCACTTCTCATAATCAATTTTAATGGTTCATTCACTTATCATTAGGATTCAATTATGATCATATCACATGGTTCATTTACTTATAAACTTGATCAATACCTTGTTCATTAGTTCATCACTTCTTTATAGATTTCAAAGATTCAATCATTGTTCTCTATTGTTGTGACTCAATGTGAGACCTTGAAACTATGTTCAATAAGGTTTAATAGATTCAGATGAAAGAAATGTACAAGCTAAGTCAAGATCAATAACTTACATTGTTGTAACCTAATAGTAGATCCCAAAATAATATTTAAAGGGGTTCAATGAGTCAATATGTTTAAATTAGTATTCAAAGAAGTTCAAAGAGTTAATACTATAAATGGTTCAATCTCCCTGTTTTTACTTAGGGTTAGGTCTTTTCTTTGCTTAGACCTAAAATTAAGTCCATTTCTTATTTAAACCCAAAGTTAAGTCTTCAAAGGTAGAATTCTACCATGTTTAGACCTAGGGTTAGGTCTCTTCCTTGTTTAGACCCAAGGTTAAGTCTTTTCCTTGTTTAGACCCATAGTTAAGTCATCAAAATAAAATTTTACCAAATGTTCAATAATTCAATAAATCCCAAAGAGGGTTCAATAGTTCAAATATTCAATGTCATTTCACAATTCAAAAGATTAAGCTCTCATGACATATGAAAGAAGGTTTCATGGTTCAATAAGTTCCGATCATAATACATTTTATATTCAATTGTTTGCAACTCATTCATATAATCACATATGATCAATACATTAAATAGTTTTTTCATAATTCGTAATTCTCAAGATCATTCATATCATGAGATCTTTAATTTGTTCAAAAGAATTAAAATTACCAATCATTAGTTCATATTTCATAATCCATATGTAGAATAATTGAAGTTTTAATCATATTTAATTTTAGTTAAAGACATTCCCTCATGTTCAATTTCACGTTAGTTCAAAGGAATTCGCATTTCTTATGGCAATACAACAAGATTCATATAAATCAATCATATTACGTTTCATATAGGTAATTTCATGGGATCATTATCAATTCGATCTTAGATCTATATCAATTACATATCTAACATAGGGATTTCAAAGGAAACTCCATGGATCTTTCAATAAAGATAATCATGAGATCAAAACATACTTAGGTTCAATTTTTATAGCAATTCATATGAGAGTTTGATAGATCTCATGAATTCATCAAAGGAACTTGGCATAGGTGATGGAAATAACATTCAACCTACATAGAAATCACTTATAATCATGGAAACATCGCTTTCATGGTTTTCTAATAAAAAATAGTCCAGCAATAGAATTCACCATCAATTCATAAGGATCTACAAGAAACAATGGAGGAAATGACATTAGTTAGCAAGAATACTTATAATCATTTTCTTGTTCTTCTTCAATTTTCCAAGTCTCCACAACTTCACTCTTCAATAACTACATAATTTATATAGATTCGATGAGAAAATATTGTAGAACATGAATCTAAAGTCCAATTCTCAAGATTCTAACTAAACAAGTCTAGATATAAGTGGTTTAGAGCTTACCTTGTTTAGGTGAGCTCCTTCTCCCCTATTTTCTCCTAATTCTCTCTCCCTTCTATTTTTTTCTTGTATTACGTGTATTCTAATATAATATTGATGTAAAATGGGTTAAATATGTGTCAGGGTATGAAAATACTCTTTAGAAATCCTCATTTTTATTTTCAGAATTTAGGGACTACGACCACTCGCCACGACTCACAAGTGCTCGAGGTCCCTTTCGCAACCACTCACAGAATGTCACAAGTACTTGAGGTGACCCACCGCAAGCCCTCACGTGGTGGCGTGAGCACTCGACCTACACAACACCCAAATTTAAGTTTTTGAAATTTTGGCCATGACCGATCACAGTACCACATAGCAACTGCTCGCGGGCCTTCACAAGCACTCAAGGTGGCCCTACCTTTGGGTTCTCTCTCTGATCCGCCATTGAGTTGTGATCATTATTTTTTATTAGACATAATCCAAAGGTTTCAAGGTTCTTCTATGGCCTTCTATGGTCCTTCGGTCAAATTAATTCAACCTATAAATTACTTTAGGTGCATGTGCAAGGTGTTACAATAAGGATATATGTGATCTGATCTCCAACATCCACTATAACCCTTGTCATTTCATAGATCCACTACAACCCTTGTCATTTCACACACTAAAGTCGTGTACGCAACATCAAGAGCAAGCATTGGGTGCACTGCATTATAGGGCTTTGGAACTTTAAAGTTTCAAACATAATTTCACTAATATATTGTCTCGACTCTCTAGAATAGCTAGTGAGGGGGCTATCTGTCAGAAGTAATGGTCCTCCAGGTCAATGCAAGTAATTGAAAATTAATCATTTCTAGAACCACTGCAATTTTCGACCTTGCAATGATTAATCTAGTAAATAAGATTATAGGTACTACATGGTTGAGAACAAGCTAGAGCTTCCTCTCTAATGAATAAATGAGATCAGCCATCATGCTTGTGCCATTCTGTGGTACACAATTTTTTTCATACCTTCTTCCTTCCAAGTAATGAAAGAGAATTTCCTATAATGAAAAAGTGTGCAATGACCCTCTTTCATAGGTGTTAGGTAACATGTGACAAAAAAGTAAAAGAAAAAAAAAACATCCATCACTGGGTGCAACATGTATGATTTTATGCTCATACTTATCTATTTCTTTTTTTGTGATAGTAAGACAATCTTGTGATTGATTTGTTGTCTGAAGACTCTCCCTAGTTTCCCTTTATGCCTTATCTTCTCCTAAATAGTCATTAAATAGAGTCTAACAACCAATCTTCTTGTCTACAAAAACGTTGTGTAAATCATTATAAACCATGTGATTAAGAGGGACCAATAGGGTTAGGGTGTCAAAGAGCCCCCTCACACCAAACTTATCATTCTTCTTGCTACTAATATGGCAGTTTTACTCAAGTCTATCTTTTTTCTCCTTTTCTATTTTTGGGTAGCCCCATGGGCCTATAGACTATCATCACCAAATACAAAACCCTCAAAATTCCATCACCAAATATGTTTATAGATAACAATGAAAAATATAGTTAAAAAGAATAGGAGAATAAGAGGAGGGTCTTGTGTAAGGACACCAAACAGGTGGCCAGAGGTTGTAGGTGGTCGGTGGAAAGCACTCATTTTAGGTTAAAGAAAAGGAAAAAGAATGGTTGGTTGGAGTGATTTTGCCTGGTAGTTAGCGGTCGACGACAACGATGATGGTCATCAATGATCAAGTTGGCTAGAAGTTGCAGATGGTCATCGTGGTTGAAGGTGGAACTTGATCGTGGAGAGGTAGAGGGAAGAAAATACCATAAAGAAAAAATAAATATAAAAGATAAAAAAAAAACATATTTTACCTGTGGTTAATCCCTTTACTAGGGTTACTATAACCCTCCACTAATTGGGTGTGGTTAGGTGAGATTTCAAGTTCCCACTCAATCGCTGCAATGTGCCATCGCTATAGTCCAAGAAATGGTCCTAGACAATGCATCATATCCCTTCTCTGACATTGATTTTTATGCCTAACTCTCAAGGTATTAGTAAAAAAAAAAAAGTGCTCAATTCAAAATGTAGGTAACCAAAGAGAGTTGCCAAAATCTAAAACACATCAGGTGTCAATCTATGACCATGTCACTGACAATTTCAGTCACAAAATATCATCCTTCTTTGTTACATGAAAAAAAAAATTATGATAAAAAATTCCCTATGACCCTTTGTGATATGTATTCATTCTTAAAATGTACATCAAGTAAGATTTTCAATCACATAAGGTGGACTTACATAGATTGGACATTGGTTATGTGATGAGCGGACTAGATTAGCCCATCAATATAGGGCTATGGTACACCTTGTAACACTGTATCAATTTTATATATTTTATCATATGTATGAAACCTAGGAGTTGTGAGAACTGAAGAAATAAAGAGATGGGAGAAAATTTCACCTGGTGTCCTAGACACCATCTTAGACAACAAATCCTGGACAGAACATCTATTTTGTAAAGAGACACATCTTTTCTTAACCGATGTCTCTCTTTTTCTTTTTCTCTAACATATGTCTTTCTTCAAAATGAAGAGTTGTGTAAAAAGAATAAAGGGGTGAGATAGGTGACCCTTCTAACTCTATTTAAAGAGGTCTTGGTCTCTATTCTTATTACGTTAATTGCAACAGGAGATCCTATCATTAGATTGTAGAAGAGTAGTAGAGAATAGAAGACAAGACACTCACAAGGCTTTCAAGGAATTCCAATAACAGGTATATTTTATTTTAGTTGTCCATGTATTTTTTATTCTAAAAAGATTGATTATGTTGTTCTTTTAGACATATTAATGTCATACAACTGGTATCAGAGCAGGTTGTTATATTTAATGTTAGGATTTGTTGGACTAGTTTAGGTATATAAAATTTCATATATGTTGACTAGCATGAACAAACAAGGGTACTATATGTTTCAATTTTTTTCAACATATTAGTGTTGACACATACCTTGGCATAGAACACTTCAGAAATACAACCACTCTATACTCACCCTAATCAAAGTACTTATGAAACTAGAGAGTTAATTTTTTCATTGCTTGCACATTTGGGAGCCACCGCAATCCACTACATCTAGAATCCCCATCTCATTCAAGGTAATATAAATATATAATATATATGTAATGTTGTATCTAGACCATTTCGTCCAAAGTGACCTGTTGGTTATTATTCCATCAATAGAAAAGAGGTATTTGCACTTAAGTCCCTCATCAACACAATATCTCTGGCCATCATTAAGACCAACTCGGATAAGGAGTGAGGAGACACTTTCTTCAAGTGTGTGGAGTATCATATTTTAGAGTTTTGAATGATTGTCAATGGTTTTGGGCTCATTGGATACCATATTGTAGACTGTTAGATTGGGTTAGGATATATTATTTTACTCAATTCTAAAAATCTAGATGGGAAGCCTTGATGACAGTTTATTTGGTTGTGTTCTGCTTAGATTCCATTCTTGGTCATGACCCACGATGAAGAAGGTTAAAGACAACTAAGGGGCATTGAAGGTAGAATGTTCTAATATTGTTAGATGCTTGGCTTTTTCAACCTTTATTTTAAGTAAAATAAAATAATCTTCATCATTAAATTGTATTTTGTCTCTTTATATGGTTAGCCATGAAAACATTCAAAAATATTTTATTTGTTACATTTAATGCTTCTTTGTCTTATACTAGAAGACCAAAGTTAAAAACGAAAACTTATTTTAGCTGGCTTGACTGAGCTAAACCAAGTGAAACCTATAATGTGCTTGGGTAGCCCAGTCC
>JAOXJP010133866.1:0-13528 GCA_025762735.1 Platanus orientalis | reverse complement strand
AAATTTTGAACCTTGGATAGGTCTAGAGTTCAAACCTACATCTCAACATTATTATTATTATTTTTAATTCATGGGCTGGCTCGAGGCCTGATCAATTAATGAGAGCCGGGCCCAAATCTCGGCCCGAGCTCACCCCTATGAGCCCAAGCCTCGATTCGAGTTCGGTCTATAATTTGAGGGTCAGGCCCGGGCCTACCATGGCTCGACCCATGCCCACCCCTACTCGAGATGCTGAATTTTTAGAAAATGTATTTCTATTAAAAAAGTAAAATATAAATGAATTAAGCATAAGTAAAGAAAATAAAAATGTTGAAAATAATGTATTAGATAATATAAGTAAAAAATTATATAAAAGGAAGAACTTAGAAGAGGAAAAAGAATTAAAAAGGTGAAGGACTTTGGGGATGATTTTATAATATTACTTGTAGAATCGAACCCTCTAGCTTGTCTAATAGATAATGATCCTAAGACATACAATGAGGCCGTGACATCTCCAAATTCATCTTTTTGGAGAAAAGTGATACAAAATGAATTAAATTCAATTCTACAAAAATCATACCTAGGAATTGGTTGATCTACCACCTAAAACCACACCAATAGGTTGCAAATGAGTTGTTAAGAAAAAACTAAAAACAGATGGAACAATAGACAAATTCAAGGCAAGATTAGTTGCCTTAGGATACAAACAAAAGAAAGGAGTTGACTATTTAGACACATTCTCACTTGTAACAAGAATAATCACTATTAGAACTTTAATAGCGATAGCCTCAATTTATAAATTAGTCATCCATCAAATGGATGTTAAAATAGCCTTCTTAAATGAAGATTAGAAGAGGAAATATACATGAAACAACCAAAAGGTTTTGTAACCCAGGAAAAGAAAATAAAGTTTGTAAATTAACTAAATCTCTTTACGGTTTAAAACAAGCCCCTAAACAGTGACATGAAAAATTTGATAATGTATTAGTAAGCAATGGATTCTCTATAAATGATAGTGATAGATGTGTCTATAGCAAATTTGATAAAGAAGTTGGTGTATTTATATGTCTTCACGTAGATGACATGTTTATCTTGGGTACCACTTTAGACATAGTAAAATCTATTAAAAGATTTTTATCTTCAAAGTTTGATATGAAAGATATGGGAGAAGCTGATGTGATTTTAGGAATATAAATGTTTAAAAAATGCAAATGACATTACATTAACCCAATCTCATTATGTTGATAAAATCTTGAAAAAGTTTGGATATGAAAACAATAAACCTGTTAAAACACCTTTTGACCCACATGTTAGACTGATAAAAAAACAAATGTGTTAGTGAATCACAAAAAGAATATGCTAGTATTATTGGAACTGTAATGTACATAATGAACTACACAAGACCATATATTACAGTAAGTAAATTAAGCAGATATACTCACAACCCAAGTTCTAGACATTGGATAGCCCTAATTAGAATATTAAAGTACTTAAGAGGAACAACTGACTTAGGAATACACTTTAGTGGAAATCCCTCTATACTTGAATGGTACAATGATGCAAACTGGGTATCAGATTCGAGTGATTCTAAAACCACTAGTGGTTATGTATTCACATTAGGTGGATGTGTAGTTTCTTGGAACTCTTCAAAGCAAACTTGTAGAGCTCACTCCATCATGGAAGCTGAATTTATAGCCTTAGAGAAGGCTGGAGTTGAAGCTAAATGACTTTGAAACCTTTTTGGTAGACATGTCTATATGGCCTAAACCAGTCTCACCAATGTCACTACATTGTGATAGTACAACTGCAATTGTCAAAGCTAAAAATAAGACCTATAATGGCAAAAACAAACATATTCTTTTAAAACATGATGTGGTAAGACAACTAATCTGAGATGGCGTGATAACCTTAGATTTTGTAAGGCTAGAGACGAACTTGACAGATCTTCTGATAAAACGTTTGACTAAAAATTCAGTGTTTGAATCATCGAGGGGGATGGGGTTAAAACCCACCAGGTAGATAACTAGTGATGGCAACCCAATCTATGTGATTGGAGATCCCAGAGAATAGGTTCAATGGGTAAAAACAAGTTATTGCGGAGTTTGTTAAGAGCACTATCACTTGTGCTCCATCCCTATGGTGTTGACAGTGCAAACTGCAACGTATGTAAGATTGAATTTTATAATCTTAATAAGTCTATGTCCTTTATAGGTGGTGTGCTTGAGTTGCAGTGCACACTTGATAGACTCACCTATGTGAGTGTGGAAGTGAGGCCGCTTCCCATGAGAACTAGGGCTAAGTTCTTTAAAGCACTCATGAAAATTCAGGTAGTGCGCAGGGCCAAAATGTGTCAAATTGAGAACTCTATGTAGCCTAGGGTTAAGGTTTGGATATCATGTATGGTTGGTTTGCATAAAAGAACTTTGGTTTAAGTATTTCAATACACCAAAATTCTGCAGATCCTATCTTGATTATCCTAAGTGTTGATTCAAGTCCAAAAGACATTAGCATCAAGAAACCTTGACTCTTAGCTTGAGTCTCAGACGAAATTTTATTGAATTCGAATTATGTGGGGGAATTGTTGTATTTTTAGATACATTTAATTCAAATTCAATATAATAATAAATATAGAAATTAAAAAAATATTATTAATAATAACTATAAAAATTAATGTATTAATTACAATAAAATATTTATTCTAAGATTTTAATTTTAATTTGATTTGTCATTATTTGAATTTTGATTTGATTTTTTGGTTTAATGGAAGAAACCGTTTTTTGTAGTTAAGAAAAAAAATTAATTGAATAGCCGTTTTTTGGCTGTTAAAGACATAAATTCTCTAGCTATTATTTGATCGTTAGAGACAAATAAATGGGTTAGCAGTTTATGATTGTTGGGAGACAAATAATGGGCCATAAGTATGAGCCATTAATAGGCTCCAACAGTTATATGGGCTAACTTTATAAATACCCAAGAATATATGTGTATTACATGCAAGTTAAAAATATATTGTTACATTTACACTATACTTGAAGTTTGTCTGAGACAAAACACTACAGAGAGTTCGCTAGGCCTCTGCTCTTATGTGCAAAATAACAGGAACGTCCCTTGAAACCATTGAATCCTAGAGCCTGATTGTCTGCAACCCTTTCGCACTACGAAAGAGATCCAAAAGGGGGCGAAATCAGGTTTACGGACAGTGTCCCAGACACGCCTCGGTCAGCACTTCATGGGTACAATTGTTCTACTTTATTCTAAAAAATCTGTGAGTAGTTTCATACAAATATTTTTGTAATCCATTTTGCTTTTATGTTATTGTTCATCAACCTGAAGTATTATTTTTTATAACATAAGTAACCCTAAGGGAATGAGATTTTGTATTTTGTTAGAGGAAGAGGCTTGAGATGAACCAACAATACAATGGTAAGCAGATTTAATAGAGAATAAGCCTTTGTGATCAAAGTGCCATAACCAGGAATCCTGAGGAAAGTGGAGGGAGAGAGGGATTTTTGATATTTCATGAGCTTCGAGGGGGTGATATGATGATAGATAGTAGACAAATCCCATGTGCCAAGGTTGTGGTTGATGATGTTGGACACACGAGTAAGGTAAGGAGAGGTTGGCTTTGCGGAAAAAAGTTTGAAATCTGGAAGTGTCAGAATCCAAGGATCCTCCCAAAGAGAGATGGAGGAGCCATCCCCCACATCCTTACGAAGGCCTTTGTAGAGGATGGCCATGCCCTAGAGATATTTTTCCACCACAGTAGCTATTGGGGTTGCACTTAGAGGAGAGGAAGTCAAAGTTAATGAGGTAAATAGATTTATGGAAACGAACCCGGAGGGAGTTTGGATTTTTTTACGATTCTCCAAGCACTTTGTAAGGAGGGCAAGATTACATGCATGGAGGTCCTGGAAACCCATACCCCAATGTCTTTGGAATGACAAAGATCAAATTAGTTTTGCTAATGAATAAGGTGGTCCTTAGTGCTCAAGGACCACCATAAGTTATGTTGCTTTGCATTGATTGAATTGCAGATCTTTTTGTGAAGTAAAAGAGAGCAAATCCTTTGTAACAAGCTTAAAATACATTAACTATAAATTGTTGTCAAAACAGAACATGTATATAAAATTGGTCTGAAAGACCAACCCAAGGCTAGACTCGATAAAGTCTAGGGTCTGTGTATATATATATATATCAAGTTTTATTTTTTATTTACAAAACATCTTACAAATAAGAAAATAAACTTACATGTAGCCCTGGGCCAGATTAAGGTTAGCCCCAGCACAACCCATGTTTAAGCTCGGGCTTAAAATGAGGGACTGGGCCCAATGAAACTTAGCTAGGGTTAGGTCTTTGGGAGTCAAATCATGAGCTAGGTTGGGTTTGGCTGACCTAGCCCTATGCGTAGTCGTTAAGGTTGTGCACAAAGCCAAGCTAGCCTGAGGCCAGCATGGGTCAATTTAATCTTATATTATATATTGTGGTTTTTAATTATTAATATAAAATCTATTAGCTCTACACATATATAATTTTACTATTTTAATTTATATTTTAATATTAATTTTTAACTATTGAATATTATTATTCTTATTCATTACATTGTACAATTAAATATTTTAAAGAAATATAGCTCTTTTATTAAAGTAAGTATTGATGTATAAACCATTTCTTTTAAAAGCTTTGATTTAAACTTTTCTTTTGTATCCTCCGCTAACTTTATCACCCCTTTGCGCTAATAATAAGTTGGAAGTGGGCATGAACCATGATCTTTATCCTAAGTGGAATGGTCAAATCTATCATTTCTTGTGAATGACATGGGTTTTCAATTTATTTATTTTTGGTTTGATAAAGGAGACGTCTCCCTCCCCTATAATCTATCTTATTTAATGTTACCAATAACTCTTTTCTATATTTTTTCTATTGTTTCATAAAATAACTCCTTAACATCTCTCACATCTCCTCTCTCTCTCTGACTATATATAAATAGGCCTTGGGTCTTGGACCGAATCAAGGTCAACCCGAGCATAGCCCAAGTTTAAGCTCAAGCTTAAAATTGGGGAGAGGGCCCAATCAAGCTTGGTAAGGGCTAGGTCTATGCAAGTCAAATATTGGGCTAGGTTTGGTTATCCTAGCCTTGTGCATAGTCTTTAGGGTTGTGCATAAGGCCGGGCCAGCTTAAGGCCAACGTGGGTCATTTTATTCCTATACTATGTATTGTGATTTTTAATTATTAATATAAAAACTATTACCCTTTACACACATGCAATTTTACTATTTTAAAATATATTTGTAGTATTAAATTTTTAAATATTGAATATCATTCTTTTTATTCATCGCATTATAAAGTTAAATATTTTACAGAAATATAACTCATAACTACGTTTGCAAAGGTTCACTACTAGTGTATTTATTAAAGTAAGTGCTGGTGTGTAAACCATTTATTTTTTCAAAAACTTTGATTTAAACTTTTCTTTTTTATCCCTGGCTAACTTTATCACCCTTCTTTCGTTGATAATAGGTTAGACGTGGACATGAACCATGATCTTTTTCTTGAGTGACATTATCAAATCTATCTTTTCCTCTAAATGGCACAGGTTCTAAATTTTTTCTTGGGGTTTTGATAAAGGACACGTTTCTCTCCCCTATAATCCCTCTTATTTAATGTTACTAATAACTCTGTTTCATATTTTCTCTAACGTCTCCTAAAATAACTCATAACATCTCTCACATTTCATCTCTCTGTCTCTTATATATATATATATATATATAGGCCTCGGGCTTAGGCCAGACCAAGGTTAACCCAAGTACAAACAAAGTTTAAACTTGAGCTTAAAATTAGGGAAATGACCCACTCAAACTTAGCTTGGGTCGGGCCCACTCAAGTTAAGTAGGGGTAGATTCAACTGATTCAATCCTGTGCCTAGCCTTTAGGGTTGTGCACAAGGCAAGACGAACCGGTGCCCATGATGGGTCAACAAAAAAATTGGTATTTTCTTTTTCTTCAATATATATATATAACCTTGGACAGCCCGAACACAACCCAAGTTTAAGCTTGGACTTAAAATTGGGGACTGAGCCCAATCAAGCTTGGCTATGGTTAGGTATTTGTGAGTCAAATCTTGGGTTAGGTTGGGCTAGGTTCGATTCACCCAGCTCAGTGCAAAGCCTTTAGCACTGTAGCTTGGTTATGGTTAGGTATTTGCGAGTCAAATCTTGGGTTAGGTTGGGCTGGGTTCGATTCACCCAGCTCAGTGCAAAGCCTTTAGGATTGTGCACAAAGGCGGGCCAGCCTGGGCTCAATATGGGTCATTTTATTCCTATATTACATTTTATAATTTTTAATTATTAATATAAAAACTATTTCATTTACAAACATGCAATTTTGTTATTTTAATATATTTTTTTACTATTAATTTTTAAAATTTTGAATATTATACGTTTTATTCGTCTCATTGTAAAGTTAAATATCACGAAGAAATATAATTCTACCACATTTGCACGGATTCACTCCTACTACGATGGTGTATTTATTAATTAAGTACTGGTGTATAAACCATTATTTTTCTTTCAAAAGCTTTGATTTAGACTCTCCTTTTGAATCGTCAAATATCTGTTTCCTACGTAAATCCGACGTGGCAATGCAATCAAGTTAAAGTATTATTAATGGAAAATTTTAAAAGCAAGCATCGTCCTACGATAAAAATATTTAATGTTATTTTAGAACTGTTCGATTAGAATCCACGTAGCAATTATCACATTCTATACAGATCCAATGGTTAAGATTTGAAACCACATGCAACTATGCAAGAAGAAATGAAGATGAGATGCAAAATTTACGGAGGAGCACTGGGACCCACGAGAGGAGTTCCAATCATCTCCAGTGTATCTGGAGAAATATCACGCCCTTCCAATCAAAACGTGACACACGACCAAACAAAAGGGTGTCTTCATAATTACACAATAATAAAAGTGCATCGTGTCAAATACAGGTTTTGTACCGGCGTGATATCCCTCAAGTTAGACTGGAGATAATTCGAACCCCGAAAGTGTTTTTGGTTTCCAGGACGGAATCGCCAAATCCAAACACTCCCCTCCCACGAGGATCTCGCAATCTTTACAGTGTTTCAACTTAAATTCCTGTTAAATAATCGTCTCGGATTGAGATTGAAATACGAAATCTCAAAGGGATCTTTAATTCCCAAAATCTTCGTCGATTTGTTTGTTTGGTTGGTTGGGTTTTACCACCTGTGGAGGTAAAGTCGCAATTTTTCCTTCTTTCTTTCCTGATTCCTGTTGTTTTTTATTTGATTTGATTGGATTTGAATTTTTTCTTCTTCTTTTGTTTGGAAACGCTTTCTGTTGATTTTGATTGAAAGATGGAACTGTTTATATTTAATTAGTTTGTTGAGAATTTAAGAATCAGATCTGACATCGATTGGTGGGGGTGGGAGTGAAGAGTGGGGACGGGGACTCTGTTCTCCTTACCGAGGGGTTTTCATTACCTTGCTTTGCTTGAATTTGAAGGATCCATTCTCTCTCTTTCTCTGTCCTGCCAGTTGGCATCGGATGTTAGGTACAAGTTTTTTTTTTTGCCAGTCTACTATATATAGGTATCGGATCTCGAGCTTTTTTTATTAGGGTTTCAACGATCGGAGAAGAAGAAGAGGATTGGGGGTTGGTTTGTGTGAAGCGAACGATCAGGTCTGTTACTAGATTCGTCGTTTAGGAACTTTAAGGAAAAGAAAAAATGGAGTCTTTTATATTGATTTTGAATCTGGTTCATCCGTTAACTTGTTTGAGTAATGGGGATTAAGTCGAATTTTGTGGTTAGGTTGTGGAAAAAATGGTGATCAGGACATTGCTTGATTTGTGAATTGCGACTTTATGATCTTCTTTGATGTTTTAATTAGCCGGATCTTCTAGTTTTTTCTGCGATGGAGTTTATTTTTTAAAAAATTAATTAGAGTTCAGAGTTTCATTGGTGAGGTTTTGGAACTTTGGCAGGTAGCGAGAGGAGATCCGCACAATGGCGAAAAATTCTTCCAATGGTGATCACCAAACATCGTCGAAGCCTCCTCCAACCCCATCTCCATTGCGAAACTCCAAATTTTTTCAGGTAAAAACTGTATCTTTCTTTATTTCCTTGGTCCATCTCCCTCCCCCTTTAAAAAAAAAAAAACTATTTTAATTTTTCTCTTCTTTATCAAACTTGTTTTACAAGACTATATAGTTTGCATGACAATCTATGTTGTTGCTATGTTGTCATGTCCTCTATCTGGAAAAATGGCTCAGTTTGTGCCAATCTGTTGATTCAACACTAGTGTTCCCTATAAGCACGGTAGTGACAAAATCAAGGGATTGTGATTACTCTTTCGTTAAACCAATTGAACCTCTGAGGTTGTTTGTATTTTAACTCTTCTGCAAAGCATTTGGGAATCTCTTTTTGGTGTTCTTAATTGGTTATTGTTTAATGATTTTTGGAGTCATTCAGCCTGGCAGTGTGTATGCAATTAGTCCCATATCATGTATTCTATGTTACAAGGGTTCAGTTTCAGATATGTGTCTAGGAGTTAGATCCATCTGAACTTCAAATCTTAAGATAGGGCCATAGAGGGACTTGGCTAATACATATTGGCCAATTGTTGTACGGGTACATCAATATATCATAAATGACAATAATATACAGTTTTCAAGTAAACAAGAAATCTATATTTAATAATTCAGATGCATTCATTATTATCTAATAAAGAAAGCATTTAGCAACAAAAGAAGGCAATTGTGAAATTGCAACATGACCTTAAGGATCTCCAATGTAACAATGTATTAAAATCCCACAATTCACAAGGTTAATAGGGCAGAGACACAACTGGTCAGGCATTGCATAAATTCAAGTTTTGGATTCAAATTCTAGCATTTTGTAACAATACCAGTTCATGGTTTACGCTGGGTGTGTATCCAAATAATGGGTGTGTTTATTCAGAATAAGAAAAATGGATTTGAATTTGGTGAACCTGACACATCTGCTTATGTGCTTGAGTAGAAATTGGTCTCCAAAATATTTTGGGAAGAAAATTCATGCTTTTTTTTTTTTTCTTCTCTTTGAGAAATATATGTTTCTTTGCCTCATTATTGTTCTTGGTTTTATTGATGTTAAATGGTGTTATGACTGTTGATGACAGTCCAATATGAGAATTTTGGTTACCGGAGGAGCTGGATTCATCGGTTCTCACCTTGTGGATAGATTGATGGAAAATGAAAAGAATGAGGTAAACAGGGTTCTCTCTTCTCTGCAATCAGATTCTTTGTTGCTCAATCAACATGTATCTAATACCCCATATAAACAGGGTGGCCCTTGTTTCATAAAGAGCACATGGATAAATGGGCTTATTAACTTTGTCTGAACTATTTATGTCTGACTTATGATACAGATAGATTAATCTTGTTCCATAGCTAGTTTTACGTCTGATGTGGTTTATGTTACTCAGGTAATTGTTGTTGATAACTACTTCTCTGGTTCAAAGTACAACCTGAGAAAATGGATTGGTCATCCAAGATTTGAGCTTATTCGTCATGGTATTTCTTTATCTATTTCACTTTGATTGCATTGTACATTTGCTTCCATAGTTATGTCCGCTCTGTTTTCTTGTTTCTATTTTATTTATTTTATTACTATTAAGGAAAAATTATTGATGAAAAGAGAATAAGTTCAAAGATCTTGAGATGGAAAGGAAAAAAAAATACAATAGTAGGTTTGCCAGACAAATAATTCTCCCTAGAGACCACTCCTAGTTAAAGTGTTGGATAACTCATTGGCCGATCTTGGTGTATAGTTACATGGGGCTGCAACTTGGCCCATTCTAACCAAAGCTCGGTTTGTTCGGCCCAATATTCATGTGGGCTGGGCTAGCGTGACTTTGGTCTGGGCCAAGTTCGAGTCCAGGTACCAAGCCTGAAGTAAGGTTCAGCCTGAGTTTGGTAAGGTCTAGCTCAGCCTGAAAGGCTGGTCCAGCCCAGACTACAATATAGATCATATATTTTATATAATATTTATTACGATTAAAGTAAAAATAATTCTCTAATTATATGATATGCTATATTTTATTATGGTAATAGCCCATGGGTCATTAAGTTCAGGCCAGCCCAAACTCGGCTCGAAGCCTACTATTTTATAATGCATCAAAGTTTGGGTTGTAGGACATGGGCTGAGTTTGGGCTCTGGCCGATTATGGGCTAAGCTATTATATTTTGGGCTGAGCTTGAGCTGAACTCGGCTCGTCTCATCCCGAATCGACTTGTGGCCCTATGATTAGAGGAATGACATGTTCAATCAGAACACCAATGCTTGGGCCTTTCTCAAGTAAGGTGACAGTCTTCAAAATTCAATATCCTCTCCTTGAATCACATATCTACCCAAGTTGTATTCTAATTTGTATGCTGGTTTGTAAGCTCCAATTTCAAATTCTTCCTTGGAAATTGTTATATAATTATATGGATCTTGAGGATGTGATAACACAATTGAAAGTTTTAGATCCTGCTATCACAAGCTAATTAGTTTGGTTCACAATTTTTTTCTTTTGTTTGCAATGAATGAGCGATCTACTGTGTTCTATTTTGCTTTGTGTGTGTATGTTTTTTTTTCCTTTCTTTTTCTTTTGATGTATGTCATCAGGTATTGTTAAGTTTTTTCTGATGATTGTAAAGAAAGTACACTAAATGGTACAATCTCTTATATACAAGGATTGTGTACTCCACTTTTTGTTAATTAGACAGTGTCCGCAGATCTAGTAACTTGCATATTTCTAATTAGTGCGCAATATTTGTCTTCAGACACGTCAGATCTGACTTCCAAATATTCATGATGCATAATTTGCATCCAATTGACAAATTAATGTTGATTCAGTTCGTTTGATAGACTCATCATCTTCAAGATCTCACAACAGGAGAAACTTTTACCCCTAAGCTACTCATTTTCAGCCCCTTTAGACTGCCACTGTGATGCAGGAACCATTGAGGGAAGAGAGATTTCAAGGTATAGAAAGCCCCATGGGAAATAAGGGTATAAGAAATATAGAACTTTGAGTAATGTTTTCTTTCTTTTAGGCAAATTATTGAAATACCAATATATAATTTTTCTTAATAAAATTCAGCAAGTAGTTAATTAGCCGCAGGGTGGTAATTGGTGCTGAATTGAATGTAAATTTGTATTAGAGAAATATAGTTAGGTAGAGGTATCAGGAAAATTCGAACATAAGGTTTTGAGTAGAATTTTAAGATTGTTAATTAAAAAAAATTAGAAATTTGGTAAAAGGTAATATAAATTCAGCAGATAATAAAATAGAAATGAAAAAAAGAAAGAGGAGGAGGATAACCCATTAGAATCAACAATAATGGAACTCTAGGTGTTAACACATCGAGGTTAAGATAACTCACTTGAATCAGCACCAATAGAGCTCTAGGAATCAGTATCATGAAGCCTTGAAAGCATCAACACCTTCAAGAAAGGGGATTTTGAATCTGCACTAAAACCATGTACCATTAGGATAAGGCTATTGTTGTTGTTGTACTAAAACAATGCACCAATGCATAAACTGTTTTGACAAAAAAGAAAAAAAAATTACACTTCTTAGTCTCTATATTTATGGATTAAACTTTAAATTTTAAATAAAAGTCTTAAGTAGATAATTCTCATCCTAAAATGATAACTAGCTAGTATTTTAGCCATAACTTCCCCACATCACATCGGACTGGCAAGATCTTAGACTCATTGTAGAGGTAACTGAATTTCCTTTAAACAATACCAAACTCAAATCAAATGGATTAGTTTTGACTCCAAAAAATAAACCCTAGAAAGTGTAACGGAAATAGGACTTTCACTTTCTTAAAATTTATTCTACTGCTAGTAAGAGACCCCTAAAACAACTTGTAGAATCTATCCTACCTTCTCTCATCAGAAAAAAAAAAGAAAAAAGAAAGAAAGAAAGAAAGACTAAACTTCTAGAAAACATATTAATAGACTCCTAATTAAACAACTATGAAAACTGATGGGACCATGGACTTGTGGGTCTTTCTTGGTGCTTGGTGAACTGGATTTTATGGGCTTTCAATGTGGATTTTTCAGTCCCACTATGTTAGCCACAGAAAAACAAAGATGGGATGGTTCAGCGCATGGCACCGCCTCACTTCAGTAGCATTGGAGATGCTTTCACTTAATTTCTCTTAATAAATTTCTTTCTTCTCAGTAGATAAAAGAAGAGGATCTGTGGAACATAACAGAGAAAGAAATGTTAAGACATACTTAACATCTGGTACTATGTGTTTACATTGGTTGTGGAAGAAGATGATCCTAAGCTCTACTTAAGTTCAAAACTGGTAGGATATAAGGTTTGAGAAAAAGCTAATTTAAGGTACTCTGCAGCTTGATTCAGGCAAACCTTGAATGAGTAATTGGGTTTTGTATTCAGTTTACTTTTTTGTAGAATCCTGGGTTATCAGTGTTGTCATAATACTTTCTTTAAACCTATGTCCTATCCAGATTCTGCGCTTTTGTGGATTACTTCTATGTTTTGCCTTCGAGATCCTGCTTTCTGTCTTCTATTATTTATAGTTTGTTATTTTTGGTCATTGACTTGTTGGGGCTTTATTCTGATGAATATCTTCCTGTTTGATAGCATTTCTAAATATGTTTTTGCTCTCCATACAGACGTCACAGAGCCATTACTGATTGAGGTTGATCAGATATATCATCTTGCTTGCCCTGCATCCCCAATTTTCTACAAATATAATCCCGTAAAGGTGTGCATCTTTGTATTTTCTCATCAATATGATATTTTTTGTTAGTCTCTAGTTAGCTGTTATGAATTATCCTCACCATGTGAGAAAGATGGCATGCCTGCTTTGATCATAGTTACCCAATTCAGTTTACATGATTTTAAACCATGTATTGGTATGTCTCATGTGCATCAATACTAATCTGCTTGCATCCATACAAGCAGGGGAGGAGACATCCATAGACTGAGGGGGAAATTGAGATATCAGCTACTAGAGACCCTTGTCAACTCTATAATAAAAAATTGTTCGACCCGCCCAACAACCCACCTGATCGGCTGATCTCCCTTTGCTTCTCAATACTTAACTGTTTTTTTTATTTTATTATAGTTACGTGGTTTACCAAATGAACTGGAGACTATGTTCTTACCTTGTTTGCACATGCATATCTCGCACTTCCAAGATTGCCTTTTCATTTGGCAAGTTCTTAGCAATTGTATGCTTCTTATAAAGGTTTATTGGACTTTAAATGATGGCCGTTTGGTAATCATATGATACTTTGGCAGACAATAAAGACAAATGTAATTGGCACATTGAACATGTTGGGACTTGCCAAGCGAGTTGGAGCAAGGTCGAATAACCTTTACTTTGACTTTTTTCTTTTTTTATTTTATTTATTTATTGTTGTTGTTTTTTACTTTTGGTTTGGTGATCATCCAACAGGATTTTGCTGACTTCAACTTCAGAGGTTTATGGAGATCCTCTTGTGCACCCACAGACCTGT
>JAOXJP010133865.1:0-27515 GCA_025762735.1 Platanus orientalis | reverse complement strand
ATTATAAAGTATACCCAATTTACATGTTTCGTAGGATTTTATAAATGTGTAGCTAAGGAATAAGATAAAGGGAACAAGCCAGTTTACTCACCAAATAAGAAGAAACTTATACTATCGGAAAGCTAAAGAATTGGGTTTTTTTTTTTCAATTAAGATGTTGAAACAGACAAAGCCAGATTTACATGCTTGCAGTGCTTTTTTGAAGGTAGGATCAAGGAACAGATAAAACCAACGTATCCAGTTTGAAGGGATTACAATTTCTAGATCGCAACGAAACCAATTGTAGAAACAAGTAGAGGGTGTCGAGAAATTACATATACCAGATTTTGAGATCGGAGGCCCGCTATGCCGACTCAAGGACTAGACGGAAAAGAGAATAACGTCTTTGACGGAGAAATATCAATTGGATCGACTGGAAAAAACACCTCAGCGCAGACACAGAAAAAGAAATAGAATAACCGAGTCCGGTGAACGCAGCAAACAGAGATCAATGAGACGTCTGGGTTCGAGGCAGTCGGTATGTGTATAAATGTAAATATATAGGAGAGAGGACGAATAAAAGAGATGATGAATGTCCTCTCATCGCTTTCACAGCTAACTCGTCACAATAATGCAGAATACATTAGTCAAACCATTTAAAAAATAAGGTGGAATTACAGAAAGCACCTACAATCTTATTCTAAATCACTCGACGAATCTACCGTCCGTGAACCCGAAAATAAAAATGACCGATAACAGTTGGCGTACGGGTCCAACAGGTGTTACGTGTTAGGGACCGGACCGTGCACGTAATGGGACAAAGTACCTCTACGTATTCATCAAAAACATAGCTAAAAAAAAAAGCTACATTGTCCATTAAATGCATCGAGCTTCCACATTAAATAAAGTTTATTTTTTGTAGGGCACTTTGAGTCACATCATCTCCGGTCTAAATGTACAAGTACCACTCCAGTCTCTTCGGATGTGATACAATGTCTGACAAAGGGTACATTAATAAATACATATATATATTTATTCTTTGTATTTTTTCTATTATACACTTTTTTAATCATGTATATTGACTCAAATACCTTTGTCAGGCCACATGTCATGCACTAATTGATAATATAGTGGTACCTGTCCGTTTAGACTAGAGATGATTCAAAATCAGCCAATTGGGCCACACGTCATCGAGTGCACTAAAAATTAGGTGAGAACGAATCTTGTGAGAACTGTGAAAACGTCATCAGGGTACGGACACATCAGCACCAAAAAGTGATTACACCGAAAAGTGATAAGTGCCCCCAAAAAGTGCAAATCACTTTTCGGTACTGATGTGTCAGCCCCTCTGGTGCCGTTTTCATGGTTCTCACAAGATTCATTCTCACATAATCCAAGCCCACCTAAAAGGAGTCACAAAATTGAAAAAATATCACGTCAGCCTATTGGATGAGGAAACAGGGGACAGACAAATTTGGGAGTAGAAGATCATTTCTCATTTTTCTTATGTTGGGTCAAGACTTAGATGCCTTCCCCATCAGCGCTTGACCCAAGTAATTCAAGAATTTTGTTAATTGCTTTTGTTTATGCCTTGGGGTCCACTTTTATGAGACTTGTCATCTTCGATGGGGGATCTATCGCTTTGGGGTTTTGTTTTGCTATGTTGTTTCTTAGGTGGATGGATTAATCAGGTTTAACAAATGGGACCCAATCCTTTTGGATGGATTCCCAAAACAATATCATAATATTCATATAAGTCAGTTTGGAGATGTTTTCTAATTGTTCTCATCGTGATCACAGTCACTGCTGGGTATAGATGCTGCATTTTGAGCGGGATAGTGTTTTTGTATTGAGAAGGCAGCATCTATATCATAGTTGATATTTCATGGGTTCGAATGCAGAGAAGACTGTTGCGTCAAGAGATAGGGTGTTTTAAGAGTTAGATTGAGCTTGAAAGTGACTTAATAATTGTTAAAAAATCGTTGTGGTAATTTGTGTCTTGTTTCTTGGCCGTTGGATTGAAGGCAGTGACAGATGAGATTTGAATTATTAATTCAAATTGTGCTCTAAGGAGCATAGATGCTCCAAAAATCCTCGATACATATTGGACACCGACACTCCAAAAATATCTCAGCATATGTGTCTATTGATGTTGAGTGTTTGGGACACGACATTGGATGGAGTTTAATAAAATAGCTTGAAGAATAGGGGTTAATTGAAGAAATACTTAAACATGGTATTATAGTAAACATAAATAAGAAGGGAACATGAAAGACAACGGAGCTGGGATTAGGTACAACAACTTAGAAAGTGCCTAAAGTTGGAATGACATTAGGGTTGACACATCAGCACCGAAAAATTGATATACACTTTTTGGGGGATGTTTTTCACTTTTTGACACTGATGTGTTGGTCCTGATGTCATTCTAACTTTAGCCACTCTCTAAGTTGTTGTACCTAATCCTTAGGGAAAGCAATGACTACAATCCTGCAAAAGAGAGAAGGATGAAATAGTAAAAGAGAAGAAGAAAGAAAAGAAAAAGAAGAAGGAAGAAACAAAAGAAAATCAGAGGAATAGAATCCATAAAGAAACACAGTACATGATTCTCTTTTCTCTTAGTTTCCTTTTTCATTTTCTTTGTAATTTTTTTTCACCCTTAGTATTTTGTACTCTAAAGACTAAACATCATTGTGTTGGTATGATGTGCTTCTTTGCAATGAATTATTATTTTTAAATGAGTTTAGATATATTTTCAAACAGTTTGATGCATGTTATTTATTTTTTAAACATAAAATATTAATTAATTAATTTATTTATGTATCCTAATTCAAGAATTATCGTATCGCCGTATCCGTATTATATCATACCCATGTCCCATGTAAGCATCCGTGATTCTTAAATTGTGTCAAATTAGAGCTTGGTTTTATTTAGAATTCAATCCATTTTCCTTTTACTTCTTGAAGGGGTAGGTAATTTGAATGAAAACTTAAATAAAATTCCCAATAACTTATTTGGGCTATCATGTAAGGATATGAATATATTGGGAAATTGATTAAAAGGTTGCTTTTAGACAGGCTTTTGTGAGAAAGTAGTAAAAGAGTTGAGAATAGAAGACATCGTGGTTGATAGGGGAAAGTATATGGGGGCCTCTATTAGTCGACCTCGATAAACCAGTAGAGCCTCGACCCTATAAGAATCAATCCAAAGAAATCTCAAGAAGACCATCCTAAGGTGCCTTTAGGGGTCCCCCGACTCACCAAATACTGATGCCATTAGCGAAAAACCAGAAACATCCCTCAATACCCGACCATGAGTACTCCGGAAGTAGCCCGGCTATTACCAAAATCACCAGACACCCCAAAGGCTAGTTGAGACCTTGAAGCACCCAATGCTCAAGAATCCCCGACGTGTAGAAACACAACAACCCCGATTACTCTGCTTAAAGATAAACCCAACACCATTACAAAGAACGAATATTCTCTGCAATAGGCCTGACATTCTGAGAAAATAACATAAAGAGCAGGGGAGAGGCGGCCAAGAATGTGGGGGAAAGCAACATGTAGGATCTCCTTTGATATGCCACTACTCAAGACTATAAATATGGATAGTGATTCATTCTTCAGGTATGAGATATCAAAAACCCTATTTGAGAGAGCTCTACTTCTACATCTCCTTTGTCATCTAACTTAACTGTCAGAGAGCTAGAGACTAGCAGCCCACTGACGCTTAGCTTCCTGACCTTTTTCTTGCTTTGTGTGTGTAGTGCCTGCTCTACCAGAGACCTGGAATGGCCGTGGGACCATTTGATTAAACGTAAAGGAGTCCACCAAACCGATACGCTATTGGTTGGTGCCATATGTGGGAATTTTCCCTGAGAACCTAAGGTCCACATGGTTACAACCAGGTCAATGGCAGCTTAACACGAAGTGGGTGCCGGAATTGACAATCAAGAAGCCTCTGTATTCAATGGAGCACGCTCTGAAACCTAAAGGGTGGTTGTCCTCGAGCAAAAGATTTAAGGACTAACGACAAGTGTACAGTTGCTGATGGAATAGAACCAAGAAATCATATAAGATATGCGAGGCCGTCAATGAGCGACTGACAACCATAACGGGAAGACCAGGACCCCACATCTTCCTAATTGGAAGCCGTGACCAGGGACACGAAGATGAGGCGACAAGCATCACGACCTCCAGATTCTGGGAGGTGAGCCATCTTGGAGAAAGGATCCACACCCTAGACCTTTGGGGGGAGAGAATTGAGGATATGAGAAGGGATATGATGACCATAAAGGAAGCCCTCAAAGGATTAGCCCCAACCACCATCAATGAACTGATCCAAAGGACAAACCATCCCTTCACCCTAGAGGTAATGGCTCGACCACTTCTTGAGAAGTTTAAGCCTCGTCAGATGGAGATGTTTGACAGCGGCAAGGATCCCCTCGACCACCTGGAGGCTTACAAGACACACATGAATCTCCAGGTGGCCCCCAACGAAATCATGTGCGGGGCCTTTCCTACAATGATAAAAGGTCTCTCCAAAGTGTGGTTTAGCTGGCTAAAGCCCAGCAGCATCTCAACCTTCACAGAGCTAATCTGATAGTTTTTCAACTACTTCATAAGAGGCTAGAGACACTAGAAACCAACCACCTATTTGCGAAACATTAAGCAGAACAAGGGAGAGTCCCTATGGGACTCTATGACTCGATTCAATAGAGAAATGCTGCAGGTAGACGATGTCGAGGAGAAGGTGATCGTGGCTTCTCTTATGGCAGGGCTGCTGCCTTCTAAGTTCCTCTTCTCTCTCTCTCTAAGAATCTCCTATCCCGTAAGGCTGACCTCATGGTGAGAGTGTAATGGCATATGAACACTGAGGACACCCTCAGTGTTAGACGAGAGTGAGATGTCGAACATAGTTCATAGTTTGATAAGAAAAAGAGGGAGTAACAACAAGCACCATGGGAAGAGAGAGGTGGTTGGGCGAGAGAAGGCAATAACAACTGCAGGGTTAGGCCCCGGGTCAACATCCCCCTGAGTAGGTTTTAAAACTATGCCCCCTCAACACGCCCGTGGAGCAAGTGTTCCTCCATATCAAGGATGATCCAAGCATCAAATGGCCCGAGAGGATTCGACCCTTGCCGGAGAAGATAAATTGTGACAAATATTGTCATTTTCACCAAGATCATGACCATGACACCAATGATTGCTTCGACTTAAAGGAGCAGATAAAAGCCCTTATTCAATGGGGGCAGCTATAGAGATTAGTCACTAGATGACACCCAATCAGATGCGAAGACACCCACCAAAACCCTCATGTTCGGGAAGAAAGAAGGTCGGAGGGGCCGATAAGGGAAATAAGAGTAATAGTTGGTGGGTTTATCGGAGGAGGAGAGTCAAACTCAGCAAGAAGATAGCACGTGAGGGAGATTCGTGTAGAGAGAGACTGGAAAATGATGATGAAAGAATGGTCGACAAAGCATCACAAGGCAGAGCGTCCCCCCATCACCTTCTCTACAGACGCTTGAGGGGTGAGTTAACCACACGATGACGCACTGGTGGTGACGTTAGTTATTTCAAATTATATCACACATCATATCCTCATTTATAATGGGAGCTCGACAGATATTCTCTACCTCCCAGCCTTCGATCAAATGGGCATCAAGTGAGACAAGCTTAAGTCTATTTAAACACTTGGTCTGATTCATACGAGACAGGTTGCTCCCATTGGGAACTATTGGATTTTCAGTCACTACCAAGGTAGGAGTACGAAGTCACCTGGGTAGTTGACTTCTTGGTAGTCGACTGTCCCTCTTCATATTATGCTATCCTGGGACGGCTGGTGTTGAATCGACTTAGGGTGGTCACCTCGACCTACCATCTCTTGATGCGCTTCCAAACTGAGGGGGAGTCGGGGAAGTCAAAGGTGATCAGGTGGCAGCCAGAGAGTATTATATGGCCTCGCTCAAAGGGTAGTCGGCCCCAAAGGAGACTATAGCAATCGACGGCCCAAAAGTTTAAAGATGAAAGGACCTGAGTGGTGGCAGAACGAGGAGGGGAGCTTGAGAACGTTATCCTTGATTCTAATGTGCTAGATAGAGTTACTCGGGTGGGATTAGACCTACCAGAAGAGTTCAAGAGGTAACTACAAAACTTCCTCATCGAGAATCGAGACGTGTTTGCCTATACACATAACGACATGCTGGGAATGGACCCCAGATTGGCTAGACACCAGCTACATGTGAACCCGGCTTTGAGACCCATCAAGCAGAAGAAGAGAAATTTTGCTCTAAAAAGAAATTAGGCAATCATAGAAGAAATGGAGAAATTGTTGACAGCCTGCTTCGTAAGGGAGGTCTATTACCCTGACTGGCTGGTAAACGTAGTCATGGTTCAAAAACCAAATGGGAAGTGGTGTATGTGTGTCGACTTCACCAACCTCAACAAAGCATGACCCAATGACAGCTTTCCGCTCCCAAGGATCGACACCCTTGTAGACTCAACGACTGGGCACCAAACCCTTAGCTTCATGGATGCCTTTTCGGGGTACAACCAGATAAAGCTTCACGAGTCTAACTGAGAGAAAATGGCCTTCATCACTGACCGGGGGCTCTACTGCTACATGGTTATGCCCTTCGGGCTGAAGAATGCAGGGGCAACTTACCAGAGACTTATCAATGAAATGTTTAAAAGCTAAATCGGGAGGAATGTCGAGGTGTATGTGGACAATATGTTGGTGAAAAGCCTTCTAGCTGAGCAAGACCTCTCAGATTTTAGGTAGACTTTTCAAACCCTGAGGAAGAACATGATGAAGCTCAACCCCAGCAAATGTGCCTTCGGGGCATTAGCTGGGAAGTTCCTCGAGTTTATGGTGTTTCAATGGGGTATAGAAGCAAATCCCAAGAAGGTGAAGGCCATAATCGACATGCAACCGCCAAGAAACATAAAAGAGGTACAACGACTAGTCGAGAGAGTAGCAACGTTGAGCAGATTTATATCCCAGGCCACAGATAAGTGTCTTCCTTTTTTTCGCCTACTGAAGAAGGCTTTCTATTAGGACGAAGAATGCGATAAGGCCTTTTGAGAACTTAAGGACCACCTCTGCCATCCACTGTTTATCAATTAGCCTAAGCAAGACGAGGCTCTCTACATGTACTTGTTGGTATCGGAGACGGTGGTGAGTTCAGCTTTAATGAGAGAAGAGGGTGGGATAAATGCACTAGTGTTTTACATCAGCCGGACTTTAAGAGGAGCAGAGGAAAGATACCCGAGCGTAGAAAAGATGGCATTCGCATTGGTTATCGTGGCTTACCGGTTGAGGCCTTATTTCTAGGCCCACACCATCCGAGTGCTCACGGATCAGCCACTTAGGACCATATTGCACAAGCTCGAGACCTCTAGGAGACTGGTCAAGTGGTCAGTGGAGTTGAGAGAGTTTGACATCGAATACCATCCTCAGGGAACTATCAAAGGCCAAGCAGTAGCGGACTTCATTGCTGAATACACTTATGCATTGGGGGAAGAAATTGAAATGCAAGAAGAGCAGTCAGAGAAAGAAGAAGCAGGCCAGACAGAGTAGGTTATACATGTAGACGGCTCCTCCACTGATAGCGTAGTTGGGTGGAGGGGTTGTCTTGGTCACACCTAAGAGAAATAAGCTTGAATATGCCATAAGGTTTGGGTTCAAGGCAACCAACAATGAGGCTGAGTATGAGGTAATGGTCATAGGATTTCGCCTTACCCATGCACTCAGGGCTGAGAGAGTCAGGGTCAACAACGACTCCCAGCTGGTGGTAGGACAAGTACAAGAGAAGTACGGTGTAAAGGACAAGCGAATGAAATAATACCTCACTATAGTATCAAAAGAAAAGTCATGATTTAAACATTTCAGTAAACAGTGGGTCCTATGAGGACACAATGAAGAAGCCAATAGGTTAGCTAGAATCGTGTCATCTTCCACTAAGAGCCTCGACCCTGGGATCATTATTGAGCATCTGCCTACGTCAAGTATCCAGGTTAGAGAAGATAGGGAAGTTAACGTGACAAACCCTGAGCCTGAATGGGCTAACCAGATCGTAAGGTATCTGAAAAATGACCAGTTGCCTGAAGATAAGGAAGAGGCGAAGAAAGTAAAAGTATGGGAAAGTCGCTATCTCTTCCTCGGTGACACTTTATACAAGAGGAGCTTCACCCTCCCTCTTCTTAGATGTCTATCCGAGGAGGAAGTGGACTATGTGCTCCGAGAAATACACGAGAGAATCTGTGGGAGCCACTCGGGGGGAAGGTCGATGGCCCATAAAGCTAAAAGAGTAGGTTGCTATTAGCCCTCCATGTAGAAAGATACACATCAGCTCACTCAAAAGTGTGACAAGTGTCAAAGATTTTCTAGCATCCCCAAGAAGCCTGCAGAAGAATTGGTCCTAATAACGAGGCCCTGACCCTTCGCACAATGGGGGATCGACATAGTCAGATCGCTTCCTTGAGGGAAATAACAAATGAGGTTCTTGGTAGTGGCCATTGACTACTTCACCAAATGGGTGGAGGCTGAACCCTTGGTGAAAATCACCGAGAAGAACATACTTGACTTCACCAGGAAGTGGATCATCTATTGGTTTGGGATTCCCTTAGTCATCATCACCGATAATGGCAAGTAGTTCGATAATGCTTAGTATCAAAAATTCTGTGCGGAGATCAAAATCAAGAATCATTTCTCTTCCCCGGCTCACCCTCAGGCCAACGACCAAGTAGAGGTCACTAACAGGACGGTCCTGGGCATAGTCAAGAAGAGGCTTGAGTGCTCCAAAATCCTTTGGCCCAAGGAACTGCTGAGCATCTTTTGGGCATACTGCACCACGGTGAGGACTCCCATTGGGGAAACACCGTTCTCACTAGCATTTGGAACTGAGGTAGTAGTACCTGTTGAGATTGGAATGGCCACACACAGAACATTAAACTTCGACTCAGAGAAGAATGAAGAAGGCCTCAGAAACAACCTCGACTTGTTATAAGAGAAAAGAAACAAAGCTATATTTCGGACAACCGCCTACAAGCAAAAAATGGCTAGGTATTATAATTCACGAGGTCAAGATAAGGAGATTTATAGTTGGGGATTTAGTTATCAAAATGGTGACCTTGGTGACACAAGACTCAATAGAGGAAAAGCTGAGACCAAACTGGGAAGGGCCTTATCTGGTAACACACTGCAATAGACCGGGGACCCACCACTTTGAGACGATGCAGGGGGAGCCCTTACCGCGACCTTGGAATGTAGAACATTTGAGAAAGTATTATCAATGAAATTGATGCTATGATTCTATGGACGTGAGGCACCCACTTTGGCTTTGCTTCGCTCAGGACCAGCCCTCTTTTTGTGCAAGGGTTGGGCTTTGCTTAAAGTCACCACCAATTCGGGTTTTAATCGATGGAGTTGTATGTTGGTTCTCCTCTTCGGGGAAAAGGGGAAGTCTAGACACAAAGGTCTAGGGTTTAACTCCTAACGCTGGTCTATGTTCTTAAAATTTAGGTTCAGGTGTTTGGTTGCATTTAGGGAAGGTGTTAGGCACCCCAAATACCCTCTTTTTTAGGGCGGCTTCTCCCATTCATACAAGTTTTAGTCTTATTCCAATGCACATGCTTTGTTAATGTTGAATTGGAAGCTTACTAAATTTTTCTTAGGCTTAACGCCTGATTTTACTCTCAACGCCTGAATTTAATTCAGGGTGAAAATCAAGTGTTGGCTTATGAACAGTCCATAAACTATTCTTTAATTTATCCTATTCTAATTGCAGGAGACTTCTCATGGGTTAAGTCTTTAGATGGATGGTGGACCCCTCTAAATGGCTCACTGGTTAGTTCCTTAGGGTTAGGTGTCAACCCTAATAGAAGGGAAAGAAATTATTTATTCTATCTTATAGGCTTAATACCTATTTTTCATCTCAATGCTTGAATTTTAATTCAGGGTGAAAATCAGACGTTAAGAAAGCTAATCAGATCAACACCTTTGTGCAATCTTTTGGGATGGTTTGGTGTGTTCTAGCATTATGAGACTCATGGTTTGGGTTAAGGGAAGTTTCATAGGGTTACATTGTGCAATCCTAGGGGTCCTGGATGTAGGCTACATGGAGATATAATCTCTCAAAGTAGGCCATATGATCATCTGTTACAGGCCTAACACCTATTTTTTGGTATGACACTTGAGTTTTCAACCCTTGAATTTTAATTCAGGGGACATTCAGGCGTTGGGTGTTAAACCAGTAACCAAGTTAGGGTTTTAGGCCACCAAAGTGGAGCCCAGAGGGGTAAGGTCTATCCTAGGTCCATGCACTGACCCTAGGGTGGACTTACACTTAGCTAAATTTTGGAAAACATGATTTTTAAACTCAGGCTTAATGCCTGAAATTCACTCAAATGCTTAAATTTCCATTCAACGCCTGAAGTTTAATTTCAAGCGTTGGGATAAAAATGAGGGCCCACAGAGGTACATATGCACAAAAATGAATCTCAGAAGCTAGGTCTACCATGGGATAAGGCTGGAGAAGAATTAGGGTTCCCTGGGGTGGGTCCCGGATCTCAATGCTTGATTTTTCTCATGATTCCTGTTTGTTCAACACCTAATCTTTAATTCACTAAAAATCAGGAGTTAGTTATTGGGAGAAAATCTAGCAGCTGGATTTCTCGATTTTGGAACCCTTAGGGTTTTAAAAAATATATAAAATTAAGCATGCTAATAGGAAATATATACATGAACATCATATTAAATTTTGAGCTTTAGATCATGCATAGAAAATTCAAACTAAAATCGACAAATATTCATCAAAACTAGGTCTCAAAAGACCCATTTTTTGAGGTTTGTTTGGGGGGCCATCTCGAGGCCTTCCATAGCTCCCAAATTCATGAAATTAAATATAGTATAAAATGTATATGTATAGTCTAACATAGTCAAATTTGGGCTCAAGAAACCCACCAAAAAAATCACAAGAAAATTAGCATGGTAATTGGTAAAAAAATGAAAGCATGTAACCTGAGTTTGAGTAGTGCTCTAGCATGAATTAGACTGCATAACTACATGCTAATCTTACATATAATGAAGGGGGGATGAACTGAACTTCAGTTTAGGCTTACCTTGGGTCCAAAGTGGCCTAGGGTTTGCAAGTCTCCTCTTTTTTTTTTCTTCTTCTTTTTGCCTTAGAATTTTTAGGGTTCTTGTTGCCAACCCAAGGCTGCATGAATTTGGGGCTATTTATAGCCCCAAAATGGTGTAATGGAGGCTTGGGATTGAGCTTGGGGTTTGCTAGATGGAGGGCTAGGATGATGTCTATCCTAAAATAGGTGGAGGACTAGGATTAGATCTAGGTTTTGTTAGGTGGAGGGCTAGGATTAATTCAGCTAAAATGAGGTGGAGGGTGGGGATATGCTTGGATAAAATGAGGTGGAGGGTGGGGATTCAATTTTTTTTGTTGGCATGGATTGATGAGGTGGAAGGAGAGCATGGGAGATGCCTTTTGAGACAATCCCATTGGTTGAAATCTTTAAGGGTATGGCATGAGATACCAAATGGGGGAGTGTGATAAGCTCTCTAGGGATTTGAAATCCAAGGTGAAGATCCAAGGGAGGAGGATGAAAAATCATATGGGAAGATGCTAATCCAAGGGTTGCCAAAAATGGCCTTAAGGTGTGAATGCATTTAATGATAAATATCTCAACTTTAGCTCATCTGATGACTAATGCTGCTTTTTGATTTTTTCGAATCCTCTCCCTACCATCACTCCTCTTGAGCTCTCGAACTCAAAAGTTAGCCCAGTCAATTTCAATCAGAGGTCATAAATGCTTCAGTCACACTAGTTCAGTCAAAATTGAATTACGAAATGGGTAAGGGGTGAAATCAGGGTTTTTTGGACCTGAAAAGCTCTCAAATGCATTTTGAAAGGGCAAGATGGTAAAATTGATTCGAGACTCACCCAGAGATAGATGACCCCTAGTCCAGGTGATTCACAGCTTCTGACTATGCAATATTACGGTATCTGAGTAGGAAATTAGGTCAAAAACCATTTTTCGAGCGATTGGACAAAATTGGACAGGGAATATTGCTACTTCTTCTGTAAAATGCCTCCATGGGCCATATCTGGGGGATTAGAAGCTTAAGGAGTCCTTAAGCTACAAGAGCCAACATATTGGTCATTGGATTCCTGGGCAGTTGCTGCGAATTTTTGAAGCAAAGTCGCTTGGAGAAATTGGGTATTTGTAGCTACCTAAAGCTGGGTGAAATTGAATGGCTAGACATTCTCTAAACCAGAAGTTTGTGAAATGATTTATTGAGGACATGGGTAAAACTGAGAAAATGGCTCTGACCTTGCTGCATTCTGGGTCCAGAAGAATTTTTAAGGGCATTCTGCGTGCCAAATACAGATAAAACACGCTTTTTCTAGGTTTGGACAAAAATGTTTGCCTAGGCCATAGATTTACTACAAATTAATGTGAATCTGATAGTCTTAAGGCTTTAAATTTATAATGGTGTGGCCATTGACTATCTAAATTTTTGATTTTAGATGCACTCCCAAGAGTCGGTCGAGCACTTGATTTTTATACCTGATTTGTCATGGTTTTTGGAGTATTTGAGGGAATCTTGGCAAATAGATTTTGAGAAAGTTTCTACTCCTTAGATAGCTTTTCTAAGGCCTCACGATTCCAAAGAAATGGATACCAACTGATCCTGATTTGGAAGCCTATAGTATATTCTGGCTCTATAAGAGCAAAAAGCAGGAAAACATCCTTTTGACCTTTTGGGGGAAGAAACTCTCTTCTCAGACATGAGGATTTAAAGCTAAGGCCGAGGCCAAGATATAGTGACTAACTTTTCTGGATTTGGAGGTCGGATGAATCTTTGAGAGCTTTTGCAAGGGTCATTTCTTGGTCAGGGTTATCATAGATTGAGAAATTGGTTGTTGCCGTTCTCGAGCAGTGTCTGATCTGTGATGAGATCTTTAGAGTAAGGAGACACAGGGATGCATAGGATCTGAAATTACACCATTCAGACCATGTGAGAGGTTCTAGGGATCCTTTAAGGGTCTAGGGGTAGATTCTTTGAGTGGAAAGGGTAAAATGGTAATTTTTCCCTACGGGTCAAAAAAGGTGAAAGTGAGAATTCTTTGCTAGTGATGCTTCATGATAAGAAGGCTTATGTATGCAGGAGAAATTTAGTGATCTGGATGACAGATAGTGAGTATTAAGCCTTTGCTGGAGAAAGGCTTACAGAATGTGAAAAACTTACTGGTGACATGAATGAGGTTAAAAAATGTGGACCCTCAAAATCCTGTTGGTGCTTTTGAGAGAGATTAGGGTTTGTCCTGAAATAGTGCATTTTGGGTTGTAATAGGGTACTTTGATTGATTCACTCGCGATTAGAGTATCTGGAAGACCTCTTTGGGAATGTCTAACCTCTTAGAGTCCAGGTTTGCTCTTTCTAAGCCAAGGGTGCTTAGAGTCTTGAGGCCTAGATGCTGTTATACTGTCCTTATGCTATCACATGACCCGAGTCAAAATTTGGGTGCTGACAGATTCTAACTAGTGAAATATTCTGATTATGTAGGGTCAACAAAATTTCAGGCCATCATGTCGGGGCTACAATACTAGCCCCCAGGTTACAAGACTAACCCTCTTGTCATAAGATTGACCCTAGGCCACAAGATTGTCACATCCTTCTAGAACCTTACGCCTCATGCTCAAGCTATAAGACTAGCCCCCAGGTTACAAGACTAACCC
The DNA here is from genome assembly GCA_025762735.1 of Platanus orientalis. Lineage (NCBI taxonomy): Eukaryota > Viridiplantae > Streptophyta > Magnoliopsida > Proteales > Platanaceae > Platanus > Platanus orientalis. The sequence goes on along the minus strand of JAOXJP010133865.1, from coordinate 13,782 downwards.
TTAGGTCACAAGATTAACCCTAGGTCACAAGATTAACACATCATTCTAGAACCTCGCACCTATTGCCCAAGTTACAAGACTAGCCCCCGGATTACAAGACTAACTCTTAGGTCACAAGATTGACCCCAGGCCACAAGATTGACACATCCTTCCAGGACCTTGTACCTTTTGCTCATGCTAAAAGACTAGCCCTCGGGTTATGAGATTAACCCTTAGGTTACAAGATTAACCCCAAGTTGTAAAATTGATCCATCCCCCAATTGAATAAAGTGCAAGGCGAAGAGGAGTCCCACAAATTTGTTAAAGAGGCCCAAAGTGTGTTAGGAAGCATATGTCGTAACCAGAGTCGACTCCCCTTTACTGAGTAAATACAACTATGCCCTCTCACATATAAGTTAAGTTAGAGAAATATTTGAGAGTACCCAATGGCATTACACAAGGAAAGCCCCCACATGTGGAAAGGGTTCAGGCCTAAAGAGAATGCCACTGGGGATCCTCATTCTTCTAAAAAGGCGAGAGATCCGTCAGGTCTTCTCCCTCTATTCTGGGAAGGCATCAAAGAGGCAATACACCCATTAACCGAGACTATATTAACCCCGAGATACATCTACACTTAGAAAATTTTAGTTGAGCACCTGCCTATACCCATCGTTAATGCGTTAACTCCAAGGGATCCCTATACTTGGTAAATTTTACGTTGTCCATCTGCATTCAGATATAAAGATAATCACACCCGAGACGCACTCATGCTTAGAAAATTTTCTTAACTACTCTAACACTCTTAAGATTACTTACCCCGACCTACCTATACACACGTAGGGACAAGAGAAAAAATTACCATGACATACACTCACACTTGGAAATATTTAAAGAGAAAAATTACAAATAGGATACACATAGTTGGGGGCAAAAGAAAATCTCATTCATATTGAAAATTTACAAAAGTTTTAAAAAAAGTAAAACTATTCATGGGGGTTGCCATCCCCCAATGCCACCTCTTCGGGGCAACTTCCTCTTGGCCAGCCTCCCCAAGTTCAATGACCACCGTTTCCTCGACTGCCCCCTCGGTCACTACTTCTCCTCCTAGGCGAACTTCTTCTTATTCTTTCTCATCCTCTGCACACCCCTCGTTGAGTATAATAAAAGAGAAGTCTATGTCGGGGTACCGCTCAACCGCCAGATCTAGGAAGTTCTCGAACCCTTCCTAGAAATAGTCGACCCTAATGATCCCGAAAGCTTCCAAGGCCAAGTACATAGTTGCTTCGAGAGCCTCTTCCATAATCTTCTCCCCCTCTCTCTCCACCTTTTCCTTAAGGCGTGACCGCTCTAAAGCATCAACTACCTTCTTGTTCACTGACCTCTCGAGGGTAGCGGTGAAATTGTCCTCCACTGCAATGCGGCGATTCCTCTTACCCCCTAACTCAAGTGGTGTCCCTCTAGGCCTCTCGTACACGAGCCGACATCTCCTTGAGATAAGCCTCCTGCTCTGCAGCTCGTGTGGCCATGCTCGCACAGAAGTCTTTGGTCCATTTGAGTTTGCCCTGAGGGTGCAAATATCGGCCTTCACAGCCTCCCAGATGGCCTTGTTCTCATTCCTGGCCTAGGCGAGGTGGTTCAGATGGTTAGCCTGGACCTGCTAATAGAATTTGTACTTTTGAATGGAGGCCTTCATCAGAGCCACGGTTTATAAAAATAGAGTTGAGTCAGTATGAAAAAAAACCAAAAAATAATCGAACAAAACACACAAAGGGAGGAGCCATTTACCTTAGCCACATAATGCATCATATCTCAATGCACGATAGCCGGGGGGAGGTTCTTCCTCATATACTCGAGTTCCACTAGGGGAATGCCTCCTAAAAGATAGTCCCCTAGGGACTCGGCCTTGTTAGCCAAGAACCAGGCCCCATTGAGGACTCTCCAATTTTCAGGACGGAGGCAGAAGAAGACGCCACCTGGGTTGAGGTTGTCATTGTCACTATCGTTGAGGCGGAGGCCTAGGTGGTAGTGGTGGGGCCCTCGATAGTAGTGGCTTGAGCCTCAGTGACAGTCGTAGGAGTGGCTGTTTGGGAAACCGTTGCTTGGACCTCAGAGGTACGGGCTGAAAAAGAACCGACTACTTCCTCCTCCAAGTCAACAACTTGGATGACAACAACAGGAGTGGGAGGAGGTGCTAGAACTGCCTCGGGGACCTGAGCCTCAGAAGGCCCCCTAGAGACAACGTGCAACTTCCTTTTCTTTGAGGTTGTGACTGCCTCGACCTAGACAGTCGCTGACAAGTCAGCTTTTTTTTGGCCTCCTAGGCCTTGTCTTTGATTTCTCAGGCCTGAGAGAGATACTTCTTGTTTGTCTTCATTGCTACACAAAAAATAGACTCAAGGTTAGAAATTAATGAAAAAGTAAAATAATGAGACAAAAGAGGAGAAATGAAGATAAAAAGAATAAGGATGGGTGAGTTACCCAGGTTTGGACCAAACCCGTACTAGTAGAGTCGGTTAGGTGTGACAAGATCCGGGAAAGCGTGGGACACGTAATTTATAACCTCCTCGATGGAAGCTTCCTCCTCGTTGGACAAATCGTCTACCTCAGAAACTAAATAAAAAAATAAACGCGTAAGACAATCTAGAGAAAGAGATTCAAACAACGACAAAAAATTAAAAAACGATAATAAATTCACGACTTACCTACTAGGCTGATGGCAGATGCCTAGGTCCGATTGAACTTTATGACAGGGACCTACCCTAGGGGAGTACTCCGAACCTTCACTAGAAACAAAGAAATACCGGCTCCTCCATCCACTGTTAGAGCTCGGGAGTGTAGTTATTGGGTCCTGACTAGCGAAATAAAACCACCCCGACTCTTGCTTCTTGGGACAGTAGTAATGGAAGAATTCATTAAGGGTGAGATGATGCTCCCCCTTAAGGGTTAGTTCCCATAGGATCATGCACCCTATGACTATCTACAAGGCATTGGCCATTAGCTTCCTTGGTGCCAGTCTAAGGTAGAGTAGCAGTTCCCTCAGAAAAAAGGGAACCAGAAACCTAAGGCTCGCCATGAGGGCCTGCTCGTACAACGCTATGCTACTGGCAGAGGCTTCAAAAGCCTGGAAATGAAGTAAGTGGAATAGTATTAGGTTAGGGTTTGCACCACTAAGTTAGAACCATAGAGGGCAGCTTTGAAGTTTTGTTTTGGAGTAATCTCCCCCACCGCCTCCTGGGCATTAGATAGAGCTTGCTCAGTGGCCTGCTTCGTGGGGTTTTGTCAGACTTTCGACAGGTCGTCGACTCCATTGATCATCCGGTTAACAGTATCCTCGGACATCATTGAACAAAATCACAAAAAAACAAAGAAATATAGGGGAGGAAGAACATAGAAAGAACACAAATACAAATATGTTGAAAAGAAAGAAACGAATGGAAATTAAAGGTAATAACAGAAGATTGAAACTAGGAAGAAAATGACTAAACGAAGCTACAACAAAAATTAAACTACAAAGAAAAAAAGAAATACTTGGGAAAGGGAGAAATGGGAAAAACCTCAGGAGATAGTGGACAACAGATGCCCTGAAATAGGGAGGACGCTATAGACAACAAAGAATAACAGCCCAAAAAAACATGGTAGTGCAATAGAAACTAGAACGAACAAAGGTTGGATACCAAGAAATTGAAGACACGCAGGAAGCCGCTTAGAACGAAGTTTAGGAAATGCAGGAAATAGGAAGCAAGGATAAAAGATAATCAAGCCATGCTTTGGGAGGGGTACTTATAGGCAGCCCTGAGTGTTCTCGACCCTATGCATGTCATGCATCCACGGGTCAGCGAAATCAACCTGGGAAACGAGGCAAAACGCGAATCTCGACATATTTAAAAATGTTTAACTATAACCGTTCGATTACATAGGGATCCCAAAAGACACAATGCTTGACATGACTCATAACTGGCGTCAACACATCCCCTCGAACACAGAAGTTCATTAAATGTAAGGCCATCATTAGCGCTTATCCCCAACCGATATATCGCCTCAGTAGTTATAACGACATGCTGCCTGTGTTGAAATAAATAGTAACAGACATAAATAGTTTGTATTCCTAGGCCATGTAACCCTGGACTCGGGAATAAGGGGGGCAATTGATAGGGGAGAGTATATGGGGGCCCCTATTAGCCAACCCCGATAAACCAGCAAAGCCTCGACCCTATAGGAATCAACCCAAAGAAATCCCAAGACTGGCCTAGGGTGCCTTTAGGGGTCCCCCGACTCACCAAATACCGAGGCCATTAGTGAGAAGCTAGAAACATCCCTCGATACCCGATCCCGAGTACTCTAGAAATAGCCCCGACTGTTACCTAAATCACCCAACACCCCAAAGGCTAGTCGAGACCTTGAAGCACCCGGTGCTTGAGAATCCCCGACGTGTAGAAACATAACTACCCCAACTACTCTGCTTAAAGATAGGCACAAAACTATTACAAAGAAGGAATATTCTCTGTAGTAGGCCTGACATTATGAGAAAATAATAGAAAAAGCAGGGGACGAGGCGGCCAATAACGTGGGGGAAAGCGACATGCGAGATCTCCTCTAATACGCTACTACTCAAGCCTATAAATATAGATAGCGATTCATTCTTCGGGTATGAGATATTAGAAACCCTAATTGAGAGAGCTCTACTTCTACATCCCCCCTGTCATTTGACTTAATTGTCAGAGAGCTAGAGACTGGCACCCCGCTAGTACCTAGCTTCCTGACATTTTTCTTGCTTCATGTGTGCAGTGCCCACTCCACCAAGGACTTGGAACGGTCGCGGGACCATTTGATTAAGCGTAAAGGAGTCCACCAAACCGATACGCTATCAATGGTGAAACACGTTCTATAAAAGGAATTAAAGAGGGTGATCTATTAAGTTAAAAGTAGAGTAAGATGTAGCTTCGAAATACAGAGTTGAGAGTAGTAAGCACTATCCAAACCTGTCTTGTCCCTGCATGGGGAGGCAACATAGCAATAAAGTCTATTGGGTAGTGTCTAGGTCAAGCAATGATTCATAACACTAATACATAATGTCTGTCAAAGAGCAACAATATGAGGCATCGAAAATAACATCCAAGTAAAACAATACTTACGTTAGGCAATGGTACAGAACATAACCCTATTTCTCTAATGTTTTAAGCATTTTGTTTTCAAAATAGTCCCACATTGTTTGGGAAAAGGAACATTAGGTTGCATATAAGTTATGACTCTCCCCCTCCTCCACTTTGTGTATTTTACAGATTACTCTCTCCCGTGTAGAGGTGGTGCAATGAGGTGCTACATGTTATAGTTGAGGTAGTGTACCTTGATCAATATAAAATAATATAGATTTTTGCCACCCATTCAAATTAATATAGGAGAGTCATCTCTAAGATACAATGAAACCCAACAATTCATTATATGTTGATCTACAGTTTGCTATAGAGAGAGAGAGTGTGTGTGAAAGAGAAGAAAAAGAAGAAAAGTTGTGTATTTTGTGACTAAATGATCCTCTTTATTTATAGAATATGAGGGTCATATTTATTAAGTAAAAGGTATTTTGTAGGAGATCAATTAAAGTCTAAAAGGTGTTTAGATGTCTTTTGGGTCTTTTTATTTGTAGTTGTTGGACCTAAGAGACATCATTGGTGTCTTTTGGACCTAAAACTTTAAGAGTATAACTGTCCACAACCATCTAAATTAGAGTTTGAAAAAATCAAATTCTTTCACAACATTTAGTAACCACCCAAAGTAGCCACCAATGGTTAGAAGGTGATTTCTTATGCCAATAGTTGGAAGGTGTTCTATTGTTTGAAAATTTAAAATTTTCAACAGTCTCCTACAATTTTTAAAATTTTCAAATAAATCCCCACAATTTTGAAAAATAGAAAATAAACCAAAAATATATTTTACTATTGGTATCTCGAAATTTATACTTTAGTGAAGATGTCTTATGAACTTGAATTTTGTAATATCTCCAAGTCTTATCGAAGTGTTTAATAACTGAAGCCTTGAATTAATGACTCCTTGTGATAAGACTAGAAACATTATCACACATAAATTTCTTTGGCTTGGGAAGTTCAAAATAACCAACACTATATAAGGTCCTGGTTTCATGAATGCTCTAGAGGAAATTCGATCCTCATAGGAAGCGGCCCCACTTCCACATTCATTAAGTGAATCTATTAGAAACGTCCCTACAACTTTAACACCGTTATTTATAGATTCATTAAGAGCATAGCTCATCCTCCCCTTTACCATTGTAAATCTAAGCACTACTTCTAACCCAAGGGATGATAATGTATATTTAATGTTTGCTAATCACATGTTGAAAATATACTTGGGCTCATTGAACTTGCTATTTGGGATACAAATGCTAAGTCAAGTTTTTATCATAGGTGATTAATTTGTGGGTTTTAAATCCATCCCCGTAGAAGTTTTATATATCAGTTCCCTTGTAAGGCCTTTAGTCAAGGGATCTACCAATTTATCACTTGACCATACATAATCAATCGTGATCACTTCTAAATTTAATAATTCAACTATATAACTATGTCTCAATCCAATATGGCTAGACTTTTCATTATATTCTTTACTATATGCCCGTGACAATGTAGATGTACTATTACAACGTAAAGATATAGGAGGCATTAGTCTAAGCCAAAATATAATTTTCATAAGTAAATTCATCAACCACTATGCTTCTTTTCCTCCTTATGCAAGTGCAATAAACTTAGATTCCATTATAAAGTGAATTATGCATGTCTATTTCATAGAGCCCCAAGAAATTGTAGCTCCTCTAAGAGTGTATATCCAGTCACTCTTGGACATTGAATCATCTGATTCAAAATTTTAACTAGCATCAATGTATCCTTCTAAAATAGGAGGATAGCCAACATAGTTCAATCAATAATGCATAGTTTTCCGAAGATATTTAAGAACTATATAAATAGCATTCCAATGTATTAAATTAGGTTTACTTGTATACTTACTTAGTTTACATAGCATATACAATATCAGGTCTAGTATAATGCATGACACACATTAAGCTACTGATAATCCTTGCATATTCCTCTCGTGATAGTACCTTTACTTTATTATAGATCAGTTTCACATTTGGATCATTTGGTGTGAATACAAGTATACAATTAAAATGATTAAACTTATGCAATATATTTTCAATGTAATGAGACTGAGTTGATTTATACTCACTATCAATTTTCTGAATTTTTATCCCTAATATGACATTAGTAATGGTAGAAACCCAAAATGAACGAATATAAAATTATAGTATTATTTGTTGAGTGTAAATTCTGCGAATAAAGTCTAATATGCTTCGCATAACTGGTTTTTGCAAATAAAGCAAAAGCACATATTTGCCATTATTGAGCTACATTCATACTATTGAGGAGAGGTTGTGGTGAGCATTTTTCCTAAGAGGAACTCACCTTTGGCTAATCTCAAAGAGCACAAGAGCCAAGTACTTGGAGCTTGTGGGTAGCTAAGGCATATCAGCTCAACAAGGAGTATCCCACATATTGAGAAACTAACAACATCAATCATATGGTGGTAATATTTTATTGACTTTGCATTCATTTGCATTCATATTTATTTTTACTATTGCTTTGCTTATGCCAGACACACCGGAAGCTTGAGAACCTCCGTCGGAGACACCAGAGGTAAAGCACACTCATCGGAGACACCGAGTATTATAATTTGGCTTGCTTGTGAGCAAGTAGTAGGGTTTGTATATTGACCTAGGTTGTAATAGTACCTAAATGAAATATACCTAAGCTCGATAATGAGATTTAGAAGAGTGGACGTAGGCCCGAGTGCCGAATCACTATAAATCTTGCGTTGTGATTTGTGATTGTTTGATTGTTTGTCTCTCCATTGCTATATTTCTATATTACTCTTGTCTAACATATGCTTGATATTGTACTTGAGTAGTTTCATTAAAGCACATACTCACTTAAGTGAACAAATTGTAAAATAAATTAATAACTAAAAACAAGGTAAATTTAAAAAGGAGCTAATTATGTTAAAGAAATCCTTTTCACCCCCCCTCTAGGATTATTTGTGTAACATTCCATATACAACAATCTTAAGCATCACATTTCCATAAATCAATCATGTTAAAGGCACATGGTTCACTTAGATTCGATGTTAGTGTATAATTCAATGTTCATAAGTCTGGAGTCACAATGATTCATTAAGATTTCTCATAGAGTCAATGATTCAAACGTAAAATAGGATTTGAAGGTTCACATGGTTCACATAGTCACATAGGAGGCATAGAGTTCAATAGAATCAATGGGTTCATTATATTTACACAAAAATTTCATATGCATTTCAATGAATGAAATTGTATAGATCAGCCAATAACACTCCTAGTGTTCTAAACAAAAGACAAGGCAAGATTACCTTTCAAATTGATTATAAATAGAATAGATCTTGAAGGATTCATAACTTCACACAAATTTTCAAAGATTCACATGGGAAAAATTCAAATTTCACATGTTCTATAGAATTTCATGAAGGAAATCATTCCACACAATGTCTAAGATCAATAATCTTTCACAAACTAGATGTAGATCTAAAGAGAAAACAAAAATTAATGGTCTAAATCATATGTCTACAGATTTTTCAGAGATTTCAATGAAAAGAGAGTCATTTCAAGCATAAGAAGCATAAAAGTTTACTAAACAAACTAAAATTCATCGATCTAAGATGATTCAAATGATTGGATTCAAAGATTTCCAAATATTTCAAAGATTTACATGGTTTAACATCACACAATCTGAAATCCAAATAGGGGTTCACATCAAATCACCCATAATAAGCAAGGTCTACTTATTAGGGAAGCTTATATTCTAGTAATAACAAGGTTTAATGGCTTAGAGCATAGGTTTTCACCCACTTTCAGAGATTCCAAAGAGTTTTTATAATCAAGACACAGAGATTTAAGAGAATCAAAGAGGATAATACAACACATTATCCATAGTATACAAGATTTGCTTACCAAGCTCAATTCAAAAGCTTCTAGGCAATGGAGCCTTCACTTTACCTCCTCAAATCACCTTGATCTATAATATTAGAGTAGATTTAACATTAAATGAATGAAACTAAGAAGTTCTAGTAGAAAAATAAGCTGTTCTAGAAGAATTTCCATGGTTGAAAGTGAAACTTACCAAATTTGGGAAAAACTCCCACACTTAGCTTCCAACATTCTCTAACTCTTTCCATTTTTGCTATAATGAGGAAAATGACCTAATTGAGGTCTTAGTAGGATTATAACTTCTTTAAAAGAGATTCCACATGTTTGGGGGACTAGTGAGTAAGTACCACATCAAAAAAATCACTTTTTGAAGAATTTTTTCTTATTTTTTATTTTCTACTTTCTTGGAACTCGAGCCCTTACCTCAATAGGCGATCCTTCCAGACCCTCCTTGGAAAGCTCTCACCTCAATCGGTGAGCCCTCGTGCACCCCCTATCTCATGCCCCGAAACCCACATGTAGAGATTAGGGTAATAATGCGGAAACACATGTGCATGGTGTCACAGATCTTAGAGTCTAACATTACCCTTTCCTTGTAGAAGGGGTTTCTTACTTAACTTCTTGATTTGCAACGTACATTTTTTTTTCATTTTTTTGTTTCTTTTATCCAATTACTATCATTAATTACCAAACATTCACAATGGAAGCATAATCATAAGATTATAACATCTATTCATAAAATGCAGCGAAAATATAAACATGTACATTCTAAACTATGCAACAGAAATAACTCAATAATATCTCCAACATCCAACTTTAAAGCTATAGTCTCTAAATAAATAGTAACATCATATGGGCCTCTAAACTGGCCAACCAATAAAGCGTCTCCAACGTAATTACAAGTACTTCAAAATAAGGTCTATCACCATAAATCTCTATTCATACATGAATAAGTGTTGAACATAAAAGGAACATAAAGAAGTAAACAAGCGACCCTCTCTCCCACGATCCATCATTTGGACCGAACCTGTAAGATACAAGATACTATTGGACACCACTTGAAATGGTGATAAAAATATGGGTAAGCTATAAAACCCGTGAGAGAACATACATAATGTTTCTAGGAATAAATCTAATGTCACGAGTACAATACGATACCAGATCAGAACTGATGAATTATATAAGATTCGATCTAACTACAACAATAATCAGAATCTAGTAAAGATTTTAGAAGTACATAAGTTGAATCAACAAAAGCTCATAACTAAAACAAGTAATGTGTAGCTCATAAGGAAAGTGCAACGTGCAATGCAAATGTTTGTTTTAATAATAGTTATAAATAATTAGGCCTTAGCACCTCTCAAATAGGCTGGCTTAGCTAATAGATATCAAAACAGATGCATCTTCATGAAAGTCTAATGCAACTCTCAAACTCATATAACCCATGAAGGGTTTCCAATAAAGCACACCTCAGATGAAAACAACTCAACCCATGTAGGGTTCCTGAACTAAATTTCGTCAAAATACCTCATAACAAATCCAATAGATTAGCCCACGTAGGGCCTCTAACAAAACTAAAATCATGTAACCTATGTAGAGTCTCTACAAAATAGAAATCTCATATGGGTCTTCACTTATTAATGCCACCTGGTGATTGGGTAAAAAAATGGGTCATAAGACCAGTGTAGCCCGCAAAAATCCCCCAAGGCGTCAAGCGTTAGCCTGTAAAAATCCCTTAGGGTATCAAGGATTGTAGACAACTAGTACCATCTTCACCTATTAATGTGACCTAGTGATTGGGTACCTGAACTGAAATGGGTCAATAGACCAATATAGCCCACAAAAATCCCCTAGGGCATCAAGGGTTAACCCGCAAAAATCCCCTAGGGTATCAAGGGTGTGGGTAACTAGTGTTGTCTTCAACTATTAATGTCACTTGGTGATTGGGTCCAAAACAAAATCATCAAAATTAAAACGATACTCTGAAATTCATGCATATATAAAGTAATGTGTAACTGCGTAAGGATATAATGCAAGAGATGTTCATGTAATTAAGCTCATTTGTGAAACCATGTGAAGCTCAAGCTTAAACCAAATGAAAAACAATAGCTCATACTCACACCAAAACCAAAAGCTTGAAATTCCTCTTCTAACTTTCCAAACCGACAATAGCATAAAAGTTTGAAACAAGTCATGTGGATGCAATGATACTAATATATAATTCATCAGATCATATGTAGGTGGAGATCATCAAGTGAGAAGAATAATAATAACATTAATAATAAACTATCATATGAAATAGAACAGGCGACAAAGTTTGGAACTAATCAAATTAAGAAGGTACCACTAACTAACAATGATGATATGAATAGAAATCTTAAGTATAGGGAAGCCAAGGCAAACTTAAAAGCTTAAAAAATAGTAATCATTTTCCTTTTTTAAAATTTTACAAGAATCCAACCTTATTATAATCAATCATAAAGAGGAACTTAGGATTTTAATGAATTAATGGTGGTAAAGCAAATGAATGAGTAAATCTTACATCAAACATGCTCAAATATGAATAAATCTAGTAATACCCAAACAAAATTCAAAATTTCCTACAAACAAGTGATGAAAATCTGTGATATCACTCAAAATGGGAATCAAAATGGAGGAAAGTGTAGAAAAATAGGGAATAGAGCAAAAAACTTAGGAACTTACTAATCCTCCATAAATTTAGTTCTAGGATGAAGGAAAACTTACAAAACTTCAAAGAGTTAGCAAACAAGTGATATAGAAAGCTAAATATTAATCAAAATGAAGATTAAATAAGAAGAAAATAGTGGAAGAACAAAGGAGTAGCACATCATGTATAACACTTATTAAAATATCATAGATCTGAGGATAGGGTGGTGTGGATTCACTAAAACCACATAGATTAACAATCAAGAGATGAAGAAACTAAAATATTATCCAAATAAATGAATAACCATGAAGAAACAATAGATGAAACAAGGGGAGTAGCACATCATGTATGAAAACTCACCTAAACTCATGGATCTACAAATCAAGTGATGAAATCTTGCAAAACTTCAAGGAATTCACCATCAAGTGATATAGAAATCAAAATACTAATCAAAACAATGGATAATCATGAAAAAATTTGTAGGAGAACAAAGGAGTAGAACACCAAGTATGTAAACTCACAATTTCAGTTTTCCTCTTAGCTCAAGCTCTGAAATCCTCAAGAACTTCCTTCCCTTTCCTTTTATCTTTTGTAAAATGTAGAACTAGTGTAAATTAAATAGAGAATGAAAATCTAAAATAAAAATGAGCTAACCTAATGGATTTTCAAAGTTGAGAGGAAAACTTACCAAATTTGGGAAAAATCTTTATCTTCCTTTCTCAAGCTTCTCTAATCCCCCAAACCTTTACCTTTTTTTGTTATAAATGACCTAAATGAGGGTTTTGAGGTGTTATAATTCGTCTAAGACAAGATCCCACATGTGTGGGGGGGGTCAAGTGGGGCCAAGCCACATCATAAATGGCACGAGAATGTAAATTTTTGGACATTTTTCATATTTTGGGCGTTTTGTGATTGATTATGGGGTTTGTGATCAATCATGGGTTGTAATTGATCAGGAACTTTGTGACCGATCATGGATTTTGTGCCCAGGCACTGTTCATGATTGATCATGGGGTTTGTGATCGATCACGGACACCACCCGAAAGGTGTGCCCCTTGTGCGTGATCGATCACAACTTAGATAACAAGCACTGAACTTCCATCTTTGATACTTTTTAGTAAAATGAGCATAACTCTCTCTAGAAAACTTATTTTTGTAAACGGTTTGTTAGGTTAGAAACTAGACTCAAATAAAGTTTTAACAAGGTATAATTCATACCCTAGTTTACTCAGGATTAGTATCAGTGGGTCTAAGAAGTTACCTCAAATACATAGGCCTATCAACATAAACACCTCATGGTAAAATGAGCATAACTTCTTCTACGAAACTCGTAATTTCACATCGTTTAGTTTTATGGAAAGTAGACTCCTAGATATTTTTATCAAGTTATGGTATGAATCCTAATTATCTCAAGATTTATGTCAGTGGACCTGCAAAGGTACCTTAAATGCCAAGTTTGGATAACTTTTGAACTTGATAGGTTCAAGGCCCAACTTGGGTCTTATACTTCTACCTTGGTTTAAGGGTTCCTAAAACACTCTATGGTCTATTTAAAAATGTGAAAGGATAATTTTACCCTTATAGGGGTAAAATTATAGTTTTTCCCTTTTTATACAAAGCGGGTCATTACACCCTCGACGAGCCCTCAACCTGAGAAACCTAAACCTCCCTAGTTTTTTTAACAAAACCTACTGTGGGGTAAATACCCATAACTTTCTTTAAAAAACTCGTAATTGGATACCGTTTATCACGTTAGAAAGAAGACTCGACAAAATTTCCAACAAAATATGTCGTATACTCTAGTTCACTTGGGATTGGTGTCAATAGACCTAGGAAGTTACCCCAATTATGTAGTTGGGAAAACTTTCAAACTTGAATAGTTTTAGGTCTAACTTAGGTTCTATACTTTTAAATTGATCCAATGGGTTCTTAAACCACTCTAAAGTCTGTATAAGCATGTGAAAGGATAATTTTATCCTTATAGAGGTGAAATTACAATTTTACCTCTTAAGTGTAACATGGGGTGTTACATTTCTAGTCTTTCCACTCATCCATCTCAACATCCTCATTTCAGCCACACTCATTTTATGTACGTGTTGTTTGTTGGTTGCCCAACATT
>JAOXJP010133854.1:0-13528 GCA_025762735.1 Platanus orientalis | reverse complement strand
CATCAAATAGTTCAAGTGTTAACTGTTCAAAAACTCATACAATATGCATTTAGGAGAAATTATGAGCCTAAAAATCAACCTAAAAATTAAGGAAAAAATTTTGGGTAGCCTGAACTTGGCCTGAAGCCCGTTGTTTTAAGATAGGTTGAGTTTGGGCCTACATTTTCGGCCTGAATAAAATTTCGGGCGAGTTCGGGCTCAAGTAAAACATTTAGAGCTGAGTTTGGACAAACCTCGGCCCAACTCAACCCAACCCGATTGACAGCCCTAGTAAAAGGCCTTGCTATAAGGATTCGTAGAAGACTATAATCATAGAATATTTATAAAGATATAAAAGTGTTAAAAAATAAAAAAGCTAAGAATGTTATAAGCGATGCTAAATCTATATATACTAAAACAAAGGGTTAGTGGCGTGGACAACCCCTCCTAATTTTATTTGATTTTCTTGATATTTTTAAGAGTTCCACATGGAAACCCTAAAACAGATTCCCCATATCCCATGGTTTCCTCTTCTCCCACTTTCTTCTAAATTTTCTCTAACTACATCCAACCAAATTACACGTGGTTTCCCAAATCTTCTCCCATCTAAAATTTCTCTCTCCACATTTCTCTCTCCCACTTCATATCTATCTTTTTATTTATTTTTTATTTTTTTAGCACTCCTATCTCTCTCCACTACTTCTACGGGGAGACTATTTCCACGGGTATGATTGAGACTTAATTGGGTACCCGTGCAAGGTTTATCCACTAGTTTAAGACATGATAATCCTTATCATAAATTAGGTACTAGGGATGGTTAGATGGGTTATAAAAACTTGCTAAAATGAAGGATAGGAATGTAGATACCTAGATCATGTTAGATGCGTTAAAAATGAGAATTAAAGAATTTTAATGAAAGATGAATAGATTAAAGAAAGGTGGAGAATCTATTTTCATAATTGATTAACCAAAGATTATATAGCGAAAATTTTAGTTTAGGAATAAAGTTTAGGAGATTAGAGATTATAGGTATCTTCATAGGATTAGAGTATCAATAGTGAAAGAGACGTTGGAGAATGATGAAGGTAGGAAAAACATAAGGACCATATGGTATCCTAATTGAAGTTTGAAAATGTATGGGAGGCGATACCTTATCATGGTTAACTAAGCTATTTAACAAGATTATAAGAATTAAAAAAATGTCGAATGAGTGAAGAATAGTACTATGGTATATATCTATAAGAATTAAGGGACTATTCAATATTGCACCAATTACCATGGGATCAAGCTTATGATCCATACAATGAAACTATGGGAGAGAGTGATTGAGCATCAATTGAGCATGAAGCTAGAATATCAAAAAACTAGTTTGAATTTATGCTTAGGGGATTGATGACTAAAGCTATTTTCCTACTTTGGTGACTAATGGAAAAGTATAGAGAGGAAAAGATAGATCTTCACATGATCTTTATTGACTTAGAAAAAGACATATAATACGAAGGAGATCAATTGGTGGGTTTTGGAAAAAGAAAGGGTTCCCAAGCATATATATTGATAGATTTAATGACATGTATGATGGAATAAGAACTAGTGTTAGGACAATTAGGGAAAAAACAAGCAAGTATGTAATCACATTCGCCTTTTACCAAGGGTCAATGTTAACCATATAGTCATAGATGAGTTTACTAGGCGTATATAGGAAAAGGTGTCATAGTGTATGTTGTTTTCTGATGATGATGCTGCATTGATTGACAAAATTGGGTAAATGCCAAGTTTATTACCATATCCGGATGTTTAGAATCAAATGATTTTAAGATAAGCTAGGCTAAAACAGAATATATGGGATCCAAGTTTAGTAAAAATAGGAGTAGAATGAGCGAGTAGTTAAGATTGATAACCAAGAAATGCCTCAAATTGATCATTTTTGTTATCTTGGTTTAATTATGGATGTTTCTCATAGATTTAGATTGAGATGGTTGAAATGGGGAGGTGCTTCTGGAGTGTTGTGTGATAAATGAATACCACTAAAATGAAGGGATTTTATATGATGGCTATATGATCAACCATGCTTTATATGAAGCAAAAGATTGAATAGCCAACAAACAACACATACATAGAATGAGTGTAGTAGAGATGAGGATATTGAGAGAGATGAGTGAAAAGAGTGAAGGATATAAATAGGAATGAATCAGTACCAATAGGTGAAAATATGAGGAAAAATCAATTGAGATGATTTGGTCATATACAACAGAGACCAATGACTGCGCCAATGAGAATGAGTGAGATGATACAAATTAAAGGTGCTAAAGGATAAGAAAACTTCCAAAATTGACTTGGCATAAAGTATTAAACAGAGACACGGCAGCTTGTGATTGGGAGCAAATGTTTTGTCCAGGATTTTGTATGTCCTCTACTATAGGCTGCCATTGTAGAGACCCAAAAATGTGCGCGAATGTCAATATGATATGACACGCGCCACACTATGATGTCGACGAATGAAAATTTTAATCCTCATTCACCCTCAATAAAGTGATTTCAAGTAATCACTCTGGCCACAAAAGTGTGCACGAATGAACTATTCACACTCTCACACTATGAAAACCAAAAATTGAAATATGGATTTATCTCTTCTCGGGGTGATTATTTTGGATAACCACGATTCCTGTGAATCCCCTAACTACCTAGTAGATGGAAGAATGTGGATTTTCGCATAGAAGAATCACCTAAATCTTTGGGATAAGATTTGAAGAATCCCACCTCAACAAAAACGGTATGGAAGAGATAGAGTTCTTCTCAAAGGAGGACTCTTCTCTAAACTCATTTTCTGATGCTTATAAATATCATCATGCAAGCATAAGGAAAGAGAGAAATGAAAAGAGACCACAAAGAAAAATAGAATGTGACCAATAAGAAGGAAAGAGTTTAGAAGTTGAAGATTCATCACAAAGGCAAGCTACATCTATTCATTGAAGGTCTGCGAGTTACCTCTCTTCCAAAAGAGAAGGCACGTCCATTACACCTCTTCCATCTTCCTGAGGGAGACACCATGTGAAGCTCAGTGATGATCCATATTGTGGATAGGTAAACCTGCTAATATATAAGCAAATACAATTATATATATAAAATATCATCCCTTTTTCTCCTCTTCTCTTTTTTATATTTCTGCAACCCTAATACGAGCCGAGCAACTTGGAGTTAATCAGAGGTTGGCTGTGCTAAATGGGTGTAATTAATAAGTCTTTTAGACTTGGAGTTTTAGTTCCCCACACATAAAATAATAAACTAGCCTCTAAAAATGGCTAGGTAATTTGTCCAATGAATTTCACCTCACATCATAGGCTCAAAATTTGGTGTTACAAATTTTTGGCACGCCCGGTGGGACAAAACTTTTCTCTCATCTCTCTTTAAGTTCCACTGTATTAATGGGTATTTCCTATTTTCACAAGTACCCTAATGGAGTTGCAGTTGTGGAACCATCTGTCTGTTCACCACAAGCCTTAAGAAAAATATGGGTTGAGGTTTTGATCTCCCCACCATCATCCACTCATTTGGTTGAGGCTTCGGTCTCCTAAAACCCACATTTGGTCGAGGCTATGGTCTCCCAATAAAAGGTTGAGGCTTTGGTCTCCCTTACTTCATTAGGGGTTGAGGCGTTGGTCTCCCCCTGGCAGTGGTAGCACTGCCTGTGTCAGTCAAAGATGGTAATTTTAATGCTAAACCAATGGGATATGCTCCTCGGAGCACTTTTAATAAGTTAAGGAAATAATGGATACCTAAAAATGAGTTTAACCTTCACTCTAAGGCCATTGAAACCTCTAGAAAAGGACAGAATAATGTTTCAGGTAAAGGACCAGAATTCTATTCACCGCAGACAATATGCGCGGATGAAGATGAATATTCACATTCTCATTTGCAGAGAAACACTAGCAGACAATATTCATCAAGAAAAAGGGGAAACGCTCAGACTTTCAAGTTTGAGGATAACTTCACTCGCCAAGAGGAGGTTCAAGCCAGTGATTCCGCTTCACTCACAGAACCTTTTATGCAAACACTCCTGGCAAATAAGAATGGATATTCACATTCACACACAAATGTGCATTCTTGGAAGCAAAGACACTCACATAATGCCATTGTGGCGAATGAACATAGGGCCTTAAATTCGCGCACAATCAATATGAAGAAAAGTCTCATTCACGTACACCTATGGGCACAAAGCAAAATTTCTATTTGCCACCAGGGAATCAGGATTTGACTACAGTACATATTACTCTCACGGGGGTTCCCACAATGCTCAGGGACTAGATAGAATGATAGGTCATCAATCAGGTTGGAGTATTTAGGTCATCTAATCATAAAGGAAAGACGTATAATAAAGGAAAGGAATCTAAGTCAAGAACCATTGGAAATCACACCTTACATAGGGACTCACAACAGGGTGATATGGTCATCTAGATCCCACCTTTGCAGCACCATCGGCAGAATAATGAAGCAAGGGTAGAGTTCAGGAATTTAATGTTGTTTACCAAATTTGAACCGCAAAGGGGGCTCAAAGAAGGTAAACCACCAAAAAGGAGAAGGGTGTTATCCCCTGAACAAAAGAAGAAAAGGAACACTACTCAGGGACAAAAGGCCAAAGCACACTAGCTCTTTCATGAGCAACCAGAAAGGGGAGATATGCAAATCAACGCAATGCCACCATGGGCACATCCACAAAGGGGTAATCCCTCCTTACCTTCCCATGCCAAAGACAGTTCAGCTCATGCATCCTACATCAACAAAGGTAAGAGATTTGGCCTCACTCGTAACTCTCAGGAGGTGGTAATGTTTACTAGAGCAAAGAAAGAGGCTTCTATCAACACCCCTAGTTCTTCCGAGTCACAACCACAAGCCTTTAAAGTTGCTGGTATGATGACCAGAAGTCAGCTAGCCGCAAGTGCTAGAACACCCAAAACACCTTCAAGAGGATTGTCAACTTCCGAGAGGGGTCCTGTGGCTTCTCCCATTATGTTCTATCACGAGGATAGTCCTTACACTACGCACATGACCGCCACGACAGTCAACGTTACCTCTACTTCACAAGGACCTGAGGTGACAATAGTAGGGCCAAGGGGAAGTCAAGATTTGTCTACTAACCCTATAACAAATGTAGAAAATGTAGATGTCACGGAGTACCATTCTGACTCCGAAGGAGAACACACTACAACTGCAGAATGGCGAGCTCAGGTAGAAAGTCGAGATCGTCGTTTAGCTACTTAAGATACTGGCATAGCAGAGCTAAAAGCCATGATCGAGCAGCTCACACTTAAAAGGCAGGGCACAATCCCACCAAATCATAATCTTATCATAGCAGAATCAGCTAAGCCGGATGTTCCTAGCCAGGCATAAGGGAGATACACCCATTATACACTAAAGTATGCCTTTGCTACTTTGTCGAGTGCTCCCTCAGCCGTAAGCATTGCACCTAACATACCCATCCCACAAAGACCACCTATACAGGGGTTCCCACAAAGCTAGCACCCACAAGGACCTCATCAGGCCCCTTATCATCAATAGGAGCCACCCTTTATAGACTTACACCTCCCTGGACATATAGCTACAACGCCTATGCATAACCTCCTTACATATAATAAGGATCATACGTGCATCCAACCGTACCTATGATAGACCCTAACTATATGCGGGCAATGATGACTGAGATGCTCAATGAATACAAAGAGCAGGAAATAGTCAGTACATATACAACTAGGAAACCATATGCCCCACATGTGGATGCTGTGCCTTTTCCACCAAAATTTGTCCAGCCTCATTTTAACACATTCAATGGATCAACATGTCCTAAGTAACATATTGCTCATTTCGAGTCCAGGTGTGGTGCCATTGCTCAACAGGGTGATTTGTTGTTAAAGTTGTTTGTCAAATCCCTAAATGAGGCTGCCTTTACATGGTACTCAAACCTAAAGCCCCACTCCATCTCAGACTGGGAGTCAATGAAATGAACATTTGTACAATACTTTGATGGTACTTATAGGCCTGTGAAACTATATGAATTGACTAATGAAAGACAGCTGGACAATGAGTCAATAGTGGATTTCATTAATCGATAGAAAAATATGTCTTATGCTTGTGAGAATGCACCTCCTTTTAAGACACTCCTTGAGATGTATTTGTAGAACATAACCTTTGAGCTTTCTCTCTATCTTACTGCACAGAAGTACTTTAGGTTTGATGACTTGATATCCAAGGCATTAGCTCTGGAAAGAAGATTGCTAGACCACAAATGTGAGAGGAAAGGGAAAACGGTGGTTAACAAGATGGAATCCGTCATGGTTGGTGCCAAAAAGTTGCCTACCAAATTAAAAGTCAAGCACACCATGGAAACAACTAAGTCAGCAAAGTAAGAAGCACCCCCAGGAGGCCAAGCATGAAAGAATGGCAAGAGAAAGCCTATACATTCCATCTTGATGATTTGGAGAGTCTCTTCAAACAAACAATTAAATCTTAGGATATCATACTTCCTAAGTTAAAAAGACCGACAGAAGCTAATAAAGTTAATGACCCAAAGTATTGCAAGTATCACCGCTTTCTGAGCCATACATTACAAGACTACTTTGTGTTTAAGGACAAGCTTCAAGAATTGATTGACAATAACACCGTGGAATTAAACACGGACATGAGAGCTGCAACTACCAATGTCATCTTCATCGATGATGATACGGTCGACTTCGTGAACATCCAAGATAATGGGGATGACGGTGATAATCAGGGAAATCAGATAACATCCGAGGGCAAAATGACATGAAAAAGAAGACCCGAAGCTATATCACAAGAAAAGGAGAAGGTTCCTAGAATTACGGACTCCTTATCATTGCTCCTGGGGGACAACTTGTTAGAACGACCTCTTCAAGTGCCGGTTACATTAGAAGAGTTTATACCTAAAAATCCACTCTAATCCTTGGTGGCCTCTTGCAAGATGACGTCGATTGTACATGATGGTAACCCTCGCTCACGCAGGGAACCACATCGGACACCAACGCCGTAGGGATCAACAATAGTGATTGACTGGTTGCAGAATACCATAACATACCAAGATCACTCTAAAAGAGTAATTGTCCCTATGACTGCATATAGATATAACACTAGTGGCATCTCTATTGCGCTAGTAAGTTCCTTATAAGACCCCCCATTATAGTTTGTTAGAATCACCCATTTACCAATGACACCCTAGAAACGTACGTACTTCCATAATTTGTTAGCCAGGTTCAGGCGTCGAGCTTTCCCTTGTCATCGAGCCATATATTTTGAGGCATTTCTACCCGGCTTTGAGGTTCCATTGTTCGCCACTTTCTCAAATGAAAGCTATCAGTGCCCACGGCATCATTTATTTAAGTTCATGATATCATGTAGAGAGGTAATGCACAATGACATCTTACTATTGCGACTGTTCCCACTCTCCTTAGACAGTCCACCATTGGATTGGTACATGGACCTAGCACCACAAAGTATACCTTCTTAGGGCCCACTTGATTGAAATGTTCATCCATAAGTTTATGAGACCGGGCACAGAACCTTACGATCCTTGGAATACGGATCCCCTGCGATAATCTCCTCAACAATAAACATATGAAGAGTTCGATGGTGCCCCTAATCAAATCATTGTCCAATTGTTAGATTCCCAACGGTTTGGCGAAACAAGACAGCCTATCAGACATGAGGTATACCTTACCCAATTCCTAGAGGATTATCAGCTTCCTCCACTCACACTATACACAAGGGATGGGGATCTTCATTTCCACACCAATCATTTCTTCTAAGAATCTGGTTTATCGGCCACTGCCCACAACCTATTGGTGCAGCTTTTTCCAGTTTTTTTGGACTCACATGCTTTTGATTGGTACTTGACACTACCATCATGCTATGTTTCTTCATGGCCGATGCTCATTGATTATTTTTATCACCGATAAAGGGGGCATACAAACATGACCTCCAATATATACAAAGTGTGGTGCGGTTTCTACCTCAAGACCAATGGGATGTTGACATGGATGTCAGTGACTCCTTAACCTTGGCTAAGAAAGATGATGATGCCCCAAACCTATGGTAGACCTAATGTCATGATTTAGCTCTACGAGGTATGTTGCCTTTGGTCACTAACTCAGATGGCTCTAGTGATGATGACTCTAGCTTTGCCTCCGCATTTCAGGACATTTTTTAGGATGATATATTTGTTAACCTATAAATAGAAGTCTACAATATTACCAAACTTAAAATCACTAACCCAGTGGAAGGGCATCAGCCACACCTCAGGCATGTCAACCAAGTGAAGTTGCAATATGGGAACCAGATTCGACCACGGGGCCCTACAGCAAACCAACAAGCTGACGCAATGAAAAAGGCAGCTATGGAAGTTAAACACAATAGGGCCATCAAGAAGGCAAAAAATCCTATCCCATACAATGTAATGGAGAACCTCAAGAAGATTTCATCATTATTAACTATCTATGACGCTTTTCACATGTCACCAGAACTTAGGGCTTCTATAGTCTATGCACTAACTCATCTAGACGAGTTTGCAGCAAATGATGAGATTGCCTGAGCTTCATAGAAAACAATGACAAGGGAGGGATTGTGTATGCCTATAGTCACTTTTGAAGACACTAATCGATATTCCGATGATCCTCACCATAATAGACCGTTATTCATTACCAGTTCTATTGATAATCAACCTGTGTCAAGAGTAATGATCAACGGCGGTTCAACTATCAACATACTTTTGGCTAAGACCCTGAACTATCTAGGAGTGGATCCATTTCAACTCAGGCAAAGCATGCTTGTCATCCAAGGTTTTAATTAAAATGAACAACAACTTCTTGGGTCTGTTAGGCTAAGGACAAAATTCGGCCATATAAAAGATTGAACCACCTTCTACATAATCGATGTTGATACTGCTTACAATGACTTCATAGGTCGGCCATGGATGCACAAGTTCCAGGTGGTCCCCTCAACGTATCACTAGTGCATCAAGTACCCCTTGCAAGATACACAGGGCACCATAATAGCTGATAATAATCCCTTTCAAATGGTGGATGCTTACTTTGTCAATGCTACATATTATCAAAAGATTGATCCCCAGGTAATCCTAGGGAAGAACAATGAAAGTACATCCCAACCTCGAAAGCTCAAGGTAAAGCATGGCATTAAAACAGTCATGGACAAACCTGCATTATTACCAGATTCAGTAGCATGAGATTTTATCCTCTCACTAGCACATTTGTTAGGAGCACGGGTCGATCCTTATCGAACATCTTCTATTTTTCTACCTAAAGGCCCCTCCTAGCCTATCAACCATTCAGGTCCTAAATCTGAGCGAGAACTCAAGGACCCAGATAGTCTATTACCACATATGAAATTGGCTACTTATCTACTCCGGAACTCTAGTTTTGACCATCAGGGGAAATGAAAGAACTCTTATAAAGGCAAGGAAGTTCTAACCCAGTAGTTTGAACCGTTAGTCCTCCATTCTAAAAATAAGGATGACACAAGAGGGTTGGGTAGGAAACCCATAAAGCTAAAAGATTCTTCACATGCAATAATGGCACATGGGATTGACTTGCTAGAAGATGCTCCCTTCGAATGTTTGTTTACAAAAACACACCCATGGTCCTCTGAAGATTTCATTATGGAGTCAATAATGCCAACACCTCTAGAACTTGAAGATGGAGGTCAAGCAATAGTGGACGACCTGATCAAGGTAAACCTAGGAACAGAGAAGACTTTTGTTCTACTTTCATCAGTGCACATCTTTCCTCAAAAGAACAGACAAAGTACCTAGAGTTTCTATGGCACAATCGAGATGTATTCACTTGGAATTACTCTAAAATGCCTGGATTAGATCCCAATGTAGCTGTAGATCAGCTCGCCATTGACCCATCTCAGAGGCCTATTAAACATCAATCTCGTAAAGTCAGGCAAGATATCGTCGACAAAATAGAGGGAGAAGTGGAAAAGCTACTTAAAGCCAAATTCATTCACGAAGTCTAATACCTAAAATGGCTCACTAATATTGTACCAATGTAGAAAAAGAATGATCAAATCATGGTATGCATTGATTATAGGGATCTTAATAGTGTTTGTCTGAAAGATGACTTCCCTCTACCACTCACAGAGTTATTGGTAGATGCCACCACGAGGTATGAAGCTCTCTCTTTCATGGATGGTTATTCATGATATAACCAGATCTAAATGGCTCTAGAGGATGAAGGGGTTACTATGTTTCGTACATCGATTGTGATATTTTGTTATAGGGTCATGCCCTTTGGTCTAAAGAATGCTGGTGCCACTTACCAAAGGGCGATGACCTATATATTCGAGGACCTGTTACATGATGTGGTCAAGTGCTATGTCGATGATTTGGTTGGAAAAACAAAACTCAGGCAACACCACATTGTTAATCTAGCCTGGGTCTTTCAATGGCTTTGTCGTTATAATTTGAAAATGAATCCTCTCAAATCTGCTTTCGGTGTATCATCGGGGCAATTTTTTGGATTTATCGTTCAACATAGGGGAATTGAGATAGATCCTAAGAAAATTACAACCATAATAGAGATGCCAACACCAAGAAATATTTCTAAACTTAAGAAATTACAGGGGAAGCTTGCATATATTTGGAGATTCATTTCAAATCTTTCAGGGCATTGTCAACCTTTCTCATGATTAATGAAGAAGGGAGTTCCTTTTGTATGGGATTAAGCCTGTCAAAATGCTTTCAACAGTATAAAAAAATACCAGTTAAATCCACAGGTACTAATGAGCCCGGCCTTATGTAGGCCGTTGTTGTTATATATAACGGCTATGGAATCATCTCTTGGGGCATTACTGGTCCAACACAATGAGGAGGGCAAGGAACATGCTTTATATTACCTCAGCAGGACAATGGTTAGCGTTGAGTTAAACTATTCTCCCATTGAAAAGATTTGTTTGGCCTTACTGTTTGTACTATAAAAGCTACGACATTATCTCCTCACCACATCGATACACCTTATATCAAGGGCCGACCTATTGAAATATATCTCGAGCCATCCCTCCATACAAGGGTGCATTGGCAAGTAAACCGTTCTTCTCTCAGAGTTTGACATTCACTATGTCTCGCAACGTGCAATCAAAGGGCAAGCACTAGAGGATTTCTTAGCAGCGTATCCAGTACCTAACAACTCACCCCTTCAAATGGAATTACCAGACAAGAATGTCATGCAAGTTCAGATAAATAAAGACTGGAAAATGCTTTTCGACGGTGCATCCCGGGGTCTTTCTGCCACCCCAGGAGACAATACAGACAAGTCTTTAGGGATTGACATTGTTTTCATCACCCTAGACAATGACATCATCATGCACTCCCTTACACTGATAGATGGGTGTTCAAACAATGAGACCGAATATGAGGCATTGATTGTAGGCCTTGAATTAGCCTTGGAAATCCATATAGATGACCTAATGGTCTATGAAGATTCAGAACTCGTTATTCATCAAATGAATGGCCTTTACTATATTAGGAAGACGAGCCTCACACCTTATTTTCAAAGGGCTAAAGACTTGGCAAATTTGTTCAGGTGCTTGTAGATACAACATGTCAGAAAGGACCATAACGGGCAAGCTGATGCACTTGCCAGCTTGGCAAATATCTCTAACACATCGAAGGGATGATTACCTCATCATTCACATTGGAGAAAAAAGAGTCATGTCCCTATTGGACTCACCTATAGAAGAGGATGATATCCTTGTCTGCAACACCGAACTATCCAAGTATGACGCATAGGGCATAAATGGTAAACCAACCATGGAATAAGAGGATTGACATGAGCCATTAATACAACACATCATGGATAGAGCGGAGCCATCTAACCCTGTCAAGAGCGTAGAAATAAGACGATGCACCACTCAATTTACTTTATAGGGTAATCAACTATATAGGAGGTCACTTGATGACATATTGTTGTGTTGTCTATCAGCCAAGGAAGCCAACATTGTGATGAATGAAGTGCACTCCGGAGTGTGCGGCGGACATTAGAGTGGTTCTAAGCTCCAATACCAACTAAAAAGGCTTGGCTACTATTGGCCATCAATGGTGGTCGATTGTATTGAATATGCCAAAAGATGTCGTGTTTGCCAATTGCACAGTGATTACGGCCATGTGCCTGCCGGGCCATTGCACACTACTTCTTGTTCATGGCCATTTGCCAAATAGGGAATGGTTATAGTGGTACCCATTACTTCGACCTCTGCCAAAGGGCATCGCTACATTCTGGCTGCCATAGATTACTTCTCCAAGTGAGTAGAGGCTATTGCCCTGAGGGAGATTAAAGCTTTTGACATTGTTTAGTTTGTTAAAGTTTATCTCATATATAGGTTCGGCGTCCCTAACTTCATAATTACAGACAATGGCCATCCATTTGTGAGTTCACCCCTGTACCGACTCATGGAAAAATACAACATAAACCTGGAGCACTCTTCATGATATTATCCCCAAGCTAATGGTTTTGCGGAATCTTTCAACAAAACCCTTTACAAGATCATCAAGAAAACGGTGGCTAGGCATAAGAAGGACTGGTGCAAGCGCTTACCGGAAGCACTCTGGGCATATCGTACTACTTTTCGTACACCCACACAAGCAACCCCATATTCCCTAGTATTCGGTGCAGAGGCAATTCTTCCGGTCGAAATCCAGATCTCATCTTTAAGGGTGGCAATACAGGATGGCTTAATAGAAGTAGAGGTTGCCAAGATTCGCCTTTCAGAACTTGAAACCCTTGATGAATCTATGATTACCGCACAACAACAGCTGGAATTATATCAAGCACGTATGCTCAGGGCTTACAACAAGAAAGTCAAGCTTTGCTCCTTTACCAAAGGTGAGCTTGTCCTTTTGGCGAGATTACCACTTGATCCCACAAGGAGAAAGGAGGGTAAATTTGCCTTTAAATGGGACGGTCCATATGCCATTGAAAGAACCTATCCTAATGGCGCATATCTGCTTCATGAAATGGAGGGCAACCAAATCCTCCCAGTTACTAATGCTATATTTTTAAAGAAATACTACCCTTAAAATGACCCATAATGGTCTTTAAGGAACTACATCGGCTTGATCCTATCATATACCGGTACATAGGCAGTATGGGTTTCTATTTCCCCTAGATGCAACCACACACATACTTTCCAAAAAAAAATCAATCACTGCCGATCTCATTAAAAACCAACATTGGTAATGGGATGCAAAAAGTAAGCAACCCTTAGTCTTAGGTTAAAGGATCCTAAGGGAAAAAAAGGGAAACATATGTTTTATGCATGATGGAAAGGGCATGGCAAAAACCTGTATGGGCACCACGAGTAAAACAATCCATTAATAACAAGATCAAATCCTCGTTGATGACATTGAAAACCAGCAATGGTAATGCGATGCAAAAATTAAGCGAATCCCAGTCCTAGTGGGAAACCATTAGGGACAAAAATGGACAAAATACCAAAAATCCCATAATTGAACTACGACCGGACTTGATCC